>JANQBS010000293.1:0-44916 GCA_033085395.1 Xanthoparmelia taractica | reverse complement strand
CTAAAAAAGGCTAATAATATAATAAAAAGGGAATATATATCTTGAGGAATAGATCTTAATCTATTAGAGTCGTTATTCTCGTCTAAAGAAGAATTCGAACTCTCTCGAGAAGTTTTAACTCTAGGCCTCGTAGGGATTCTAATAGGGCTAGCCTTAATAGAATTAATCCTAAAATACTTATTTCCAAGGTCGGATTAAAAGAATCTTTAATAGAGAACGCTAATTTCCCATAAATTATTTTTTATATTCTTTTTTCTTTAACCTAACTTGCGAGGGTTTTTCCAATTATAATAATCTCTATAATGATTTTAAATAGGACGTAATAATCGTATAATATATGAATAATAAGAACACGCTAGTCTATTAGAATAGATAGCTAATTTAGGGATTAAATAAGTATAATCAAATGTTTCAAGAAAGCTTTAAATCCTAGCTTTAATCTCTGATTGAGACTTGATTAGATTATTAATATAAGATATATTAACCTCGATTTAACGTCGAATTCTAGGTTCTAATTGATGGGGTGTATTCGAGAAATGTGTGTTAATTCGAGACGGAATTAGAGCGAATTTACACTCTTTGTAAATCAATAGACCAGTCTCTTAATAAACGATGACGTAATTTATCTAGGATGAAAGAGAATATTCGATATAGTGGATTAGACTATATCGAGTATAGATGTATTGATTATTAAAGAATTATTAAGAAAGAAAGAAGAAGAGAGTTAAGAAAAGATTGATATATGCGGACGCTAAGCGTTAAACGCGGCTATTTCGTTAATAGTAGATTCCTTAAGGTTAGGGTTAAGAATTCGGAGTTTATAAGATAAATCGGACTTAGCGAGCCTTGTTAAAATTTCAAGTATATATCGCGACTATATCTAAGTCTTAGAATTTCAATCTAATACTAACTAGCTCAATTCTAGACCGAATTAGAAAATTCAAAAATTATAGAGTTAAAAATAAAGTAAATAATCAGCTTTTTTTTATAGATTTAGATTATATTGCATATTTATATATATAAATTCGAATCGCAACTATCTCTACTTTTTATAATTTCAGCCTAATACTAATTAGCTTGAATCTAACCCGATTTGAAAAATTTCAAAATATCATTATTGATATTATTCTAAATAACTCACTTTTTTTTCTAGATCTATATTATATTAATTATATAGCCCGAGGAACAGAATGGGGATTCGTGCCAAGACCTCTTCGGGAGTACCCGCTCCCTGGTCTTGGCACGTATTTTGAATTTATTTCAACAATTTATTTAGAAATAACTATACATCCGATCTTAGTCAGCGATAGCGCGATTTGAAGCCCTAATCGAGGGCTATAAAATGTACTCTTCAACTTTTTTTTTTAGTTGATTCGTACCCAAAACCAGCTGGATTTAGATTTCAGCTGGTTTTCAGTCGGAATTTTAGTAGCCTGTAGCTAGTTTTGGCCCAAAACCAGCTAACTCTAGTAGATAGGTGAAAAGAGTATAAACCGATAAGTATAAGAGGTCTAAGACTATTCAATCTTAGTTATTTACGATAACTTAAAAGACTAATTAGAATCTAACGTATAAGAAGAATAGTAGTAGAAGACGGGCACTTACTGAACGTGAGGCTGCTAATACTAAAGATATAGTAACTCATCGTTGAGTTCGAGTAGAAGAAATTAAAGAAGAAAAAGAAGATATACGAAGCTTATTGAGATTAATTAAGTACTCGTCTCCACTTTCTTATAGCGAAATTAACCTAAAGAATATAGAGACACGTCTCGAAGAAAGGTTACTAATTTTAACAACATCTTCTCTGACGATAACGATAGCGATATTCAATATTTGAGTACCCAGCCCACTCAGAACTATCATAGAAAACGCACTTGCCAAGCCAATCAAGAAATTAGCTAAGGTAAGTGCTTGGCTAGCCCTAACTTAGATAGAATTTTCCAACTTAGAATAATTAAGAATTACACACTCAATTGACTTACTATTTAAATACACTTTCTTTGCTATTATAGTATGGTAGCAACGCTCAAATAGCTTTCATTAGCTGTTTTAGGAGATCCTTCATTATTACTTCATTATTGCTTAATTAATACTTATATATTCGTTAAGATAATTCTTCTCCGCGGAGAATTGCATCTCGCCTAGTGAGATTCGCATATAAAATCATCGGAATTCTTACCCGGACGACCGGAATCTCACTAAGTTCGTTATTAAACTCATCTCTCTTATCTTTCTCACACTCACGATTATCACTATTATCGCTATAGCTCACTTATTATTACTACATTACTATATTGCTACTGCTAGGAGAAATATTACACTATTTGATTGCGTGGTGAGAGAGGACTTGAATTTATATAATATATATCTTTATGTTAATAAAAAACCTTTCTTATTAATATAATACTACCTCTCTATTATCAAGAAGACTATTGTTATCCTATCTCCGTTATTAAGAAGACTACTATTATCTTAACTTCGTTAGCTCTAAATCCTATCTCTCGAGATACTATTATTTTAATCTTTCAAATAAACGAATTTCTACACTCCGATTACGCTTTTATTAGTCTCGTTATCGCCGATATTAAGTAGTTTATTATCGATATTATTAAGATTAATTTCAGGTCTTTAGAGATTATAAAAGAAGTAGCTTTATTAGCTCGTGACGCACGTGTAAGAGCTCGTTCTATATCTATTAAGACACCAAACTAACCTACTAGCTAGACATATAATCGATTAATTTTCAGGGCTGCTCTAACTAGATTTAAGACTAGTATTTAATTATTAAAAAGACTAAGAGAATCTTCTTCTACCGGCGATACATCTCTTAAAAGTTCTATTATTAACAATTCTTCTATTAGAAATCCTTCTGGCACTGACTCTAATTCTGGTAATTCAACTGTTATAAACTCTGTATCGAATTCTACTTCAAATTCAAGCACAAATTCTACTTCTAGAGATACTTCAATTTTCAATATAACTGAAAATAACGAGGTTAACTAATAGAATACTAGCTTTTCACAGCAGCAATGAACTGCGTTACAAGGTCTTTTACGTAGCGTATCTGGATCGCCTAATAAGCGAGGACCGCCAGAATAGGATGGCATTAATGCCGTAGGAATTACATCAGCCAATAGATAAAATGCTAATAATGTAAGATTCTTTAACTCGATGTATAAGAATAAGTCGATAACTTTCGATGCTTCTTTAATGAAGTATACACTAAAGAAGATCTACTTTTAGAATATATATTTATTTCTAGAATATACTCGTAACGTAGCTAGCATTAAGATTAATAAGCTTATTCGTACGAATCTCTAGACTTATTTTAAGAAATCTATATTAAAGTAATAATTAAATAAGCTTTCTAATAATAATAAGCGTCTTATAAAGCTTAAGAATAAACTAAATAAGTGAGAGAGAATACTTATCGAACGATTTAAGATATCTATTAATATAGTAATTAATTCGTTATTAAAGAAAAGATATATCTTAAGAGATACTATTAGTAAAAGAAAGTCTCGAGAGTACGCATAAAAGATCTTATATACTTTAAAAGATATCGGTTTAATTAGCGTCAAAAATTAGTTTAATGTAATCTATAATAACTTGAATATTAAGCTAAGGCGTGACTTAAGAAGGTCAAAAGATCGAATTATCTTACATGATTTTCTTAAGAAGATGAATAACCTCAAATATAATTGGTGAATCTATACAAGTAGATATAGTTCGAGAACGCAGGGATTTTCTACGGGGTCTTCTTAAAATCGTTATCAAAATTAGAGTGATGGTAATAGAGGTATTTCTAGTTATCAACCTCGTGCACAATAGCAATTCTCTTAGTAAGTTTCCCAACAATTTCGGCCTTAGAGTGCGAGTCCTGGTAATTAATATTAGCGACCTTATTAATATAAGCAATTAACTTAGTTATTTCCCCGTCAATATAATAGTCAAAATGCTTATTTAAATCCGCAGTAAAACGCTTAGCAAATGTCTCGTTAGTCCCTGCAAATCGCCGCATCAAACGTGTTAAATTCGATCTCGAATCGACCTTTATTTAATAGCTAGTAGTAGAAGTTTTCTTTAAGGTTAACTTAAGGTTTTTAATAAAATTTTTCGTTAAGATTAATTTAAGGCTTTTAGCAAAACTAAAGTAATTAAAGATCTTAATTTAATGCTATAAATCGTTTAAAGGTAGCTACTTATTAGGTCTCTATTATTGATGAAAACGCTAAGCATAACGAATAAGCTTAGAGTTCGAACTATTAGGAAGAAAATACTAATATCGAATACTCTTACTTTATAGGCGAAGATTAGTATAGTAATGAGATGTATTGCAATCCTGAGTCTCCTATATAGTCAAATGATAATTAGTTTGCCGGCTTTATGGGAATCGAAACCTACTGCCGAAACTATTAGGAATTCTTCTTATTCAAAATCAAGTTGCATAGGTATTTGCGTGTTGGCTGCTCTGGGAAGCACGTTTATATCAACGAAGTGCTTGTAGAGTCTTTTAACTCCGCTAATAAGTAACTTGTAAAGTCAGCTAACGAGTAATTAAAAATCGTTAAGTTCACCGCTTCTAATTAGAATTTGGGAAATGATTTTACTTTTCGAAATTGGACTTACGTTATGGTTAAAGTCAAGCTCGATTCTACTAATTAAGAAGATAAGGTTTATACTAATATCGAATATAGTGTGAGTTTAATAGATAGATTATAATATTCTTAGCAGTGTTCGAATATAGCTATCTTTAAGATAGCAACACCTTTGCGAGTACGTGAGATTAATGCTTCTAAGCACGAGACTTCGAAGTATATTACGTAGAATATCTATCTTCCTAAAATTAATAATCAAGATCGAAGAGTGCTTATATATCTACGTAGAAAGTTACATATTGTCGATAATTTACGTGTCAAAATGCTTATTGAAAATAATATTATTAAGCTCGAAGAAATTATTATTAATATAGTTAATAAGAAAGTAAGGATTAATAGCTATAACACTACAATTAATATTATTACTCGATCTCGAGGCGAATTTATTCGAAGAAAGATCTATATTAAATTATTTATTTTCGTACCTTCGCATAGCGAGATAATTCTATTAATTAAAGAAATTAATCTATCTAACGATCGTGATTTCTTATTCGAGCCAGTAATATAAACGAATTTAATAATATTCGCTTATTTAATTAATTATATAATAACTAAGATTCTAATTCGAAACGAGTTTAATATATCTATTTAAATTTCAAGGAAATTAAGACTTAAAAACGTTCTCGAAATAAACTACGAAAACTACTTTCAAATTAACATCGAATCTAAATTCGTCTTAACGAAAATAGTTATAAATTTAAGTATAGACTTAAGCTTAAATTAAGTAATTTCCTTACTAGCTAAAGAAACTAAGCTATTAAATAAAGTTATGATTTTCGAGAATACATAGACTAGAACCGCACTGATCGATCTAATTAACGAATTCTTATAAATCTAATAAGATATCGACTTTATTAAAGTATTAGAAGAAGAATAAATAAAGCTTTCGCTAAAAAATAACTAATAAATTAAGATTAGTAAAAAAGCCAAGATCTATTCCTTAGGTATACGAGATCGAGAAGTAATCGATAAAGTCTTTAATAAGCTACACGAATAAGAAAGACTTAAATAAATTAAAGATTTCATATTCTTCTTCTATTCGATATTCGTTATATAAAAAACACTCTCTAATAACATTATTAAGAGAAGATCGATAATTAATATCCGAGGTTTAAATAACTTACTACTTCGAGATACTTATTTAGTGTCTCTTTAATAGAATATAATTAAGATACTAACTAATTATAATTTTATTTTAATAATCGATACTACGTCGTTTTTCTACTAATAGCGAGTACATTTAAACTATCGCTATATATAGACGATTATAAGTTACAGAGATTAAGAAACCTTCAATGTTCCAATCATGAATTATATAAATTCGATTATCTATATTTAATATCAAATTAATAAGATCTTGCGATATATTCTCAACGTAAAAGTCTACGTTAATAATATAATTACAGATACTAAAATATTTTAGCAGCACTTGCAAGATCTTCGTTAGCTATTTAAGCTTTTCGTGAGATTTAATATTACTATTTCTCCTATAAAAGCCTTTTTAAGATATCTAGACGTTAATTTACTAGATAGAAGAATTAATTCTTTCGACTTAATTTCGCTAGAAGATAAGCTCAAAGCTATCTTGAACTTATAGTATCCCAGCACTTTAAGAGAGCTCGAACACTATCTAGGATTAATCGACTATTTGCGTTAATATATTCACTTCTATATATAATTAACACAGCTCTTATAGAATCTTAAAACACTACTTCTAAAGAAGATATCGAACTTTGAACGTTAGCGAAAATAATACTCTTCTAGAATAAAGCTACCTATAGCTTTAGAGAAGCAGTTAGCTTCTTTTTAGCTTCTTTAAGAAGTACTATCTTAGCTAATAATTCTGGTACATTTTAATAATACTCGAACGTTATAGATTGACTTAGATATCTCAAAGAAATTTAATTTTGAGGCGATAGTCTTTTATATTAAATTAAATGCATATGAGATTAATAAATAAAATACATATAAGAGTAATAAATGACCTTCTCGTGTAGAAACGAAACCTATTCTTTTTCTATCAAGGCTTTTAACTATAATAGAAAGAAATTACTAGTCTACGAAATTGGAGATTACTGGCCTTATTTAATATCTAAAGAAAATAAGACACATAATCGAATCTTCAATGCATTCTATAAGAATATAGATCGATCACTCTATCATCATTAACATTATAAAGCAAAATTCGATTATCTCAATTATATTAATAATAAGAATAAATATTCGTTTAATTCGGGCTGCTTAATTCTTAAGATAGTTTAATCTAGTCATCTCTCATAAATCTAGCAAAGAATATATTGTGCCTAATGCTCTATTAAGGCTTGTAAGCCTAAACAAAGATAAGCTACCTTATTATTATTCGAAGTTAAATACTCTCTATGTTTTCACTGCAAGTTTGATAGAAATAAGTACCTTATTTCATGAGAAGTGCATTTAAGACTATCAAGAAGATAGTTATTGGAAAAGGATTTCTTTATAACTGAATATTAATGATAGTCTAGCCAGCGAGAACGCAGCTTCTTTGTCTTTCGTGCGGGGAAAGCATCTCTTTGCTATAGACGCTAATCCTTATTTTTCGCCTCGGCCGGAAGGGAATCAATAGTACGAGTAGTAGAGAGAAGCGAAAGGAAATTAGCAGCAAGAATAGTTAGAGCAGCAAACTTAAGAATAGCAAAAAGATCTCCAGCGAGATCTCATCTTTCATATTAATAGAACTACTGGCCAATAACGACTTTATATTCCCTTCTTGCTAATAAAAGATATCCTTACTTTGACACATAGGAAAAAGCATCCTGGCTTTTAGAGATATTACGAAATCGTTACCTTATTCTAATATATTCATGGAATCACAAAGCACTTACGGGACTTTATTCGACATTGCCTAGAGTGTTTAGTTCTACAGACAAGGAGGCACGTATCTTACGATAGCCTGCAACCAATTTTATCTCCGCTCGTGTCTTTTCATACTCTAACGATTAATTTTATTCTAACATTATCTCTATCAAATGAATTGAATTATATTATATCTATCACCTATAAGTTTATAAAGGCTATTCAATTAATCTCTAATAAGTTAACTTAAAAAGTATCTAATTAAGCAAAAGCACTTCTAAATCGACTTGATATCGTTGATTAGGAAATCTCAAAGGTCATTATCAGCGATCGAGATAGGAAATTTCTTTCGAAGCTTTAAGAATCGCTTTTCAAGTTGTTAAAGATTTCTCTACTTTATTTGATAGCCTATTATTCGCAGATTAATAATGCGAGCGAACGCACTAATTAGACTGCTGAGATAGCATTAAGATATTTCGTGTATGCCCTTAACAGACCTTCTTTATAATCGAAAGTGCTATTATAAATATAGGCTTTCTTAAATAACTCCGTCTCTTCGAGAATTGAAATTACGCCGAGCGAAGTGGCCTATAATTTTACTTCAAATAGATCTTTGAATTTGCTTCGTTTGCCAGTTAAAATCGATTACGTCTCTACACGAATTATAGTTAAAGATATTATCGATTTTGCTTAGATATCTAACAAATTCCACTACGATAGAAAGTATTAATTAATGTTTCTCAGAGTGAGAGAATAAGCACTTCTCCGACTGCATAAAGGCTATAAGATCTCCTCTATTCTCGGCATTATCAATAAGCTATTATAATAGTATATTGATTCTTTTCAAGTGGTAAATAGAATAGATAGGCTTGTCTATAGACTTGCTGTTTCTATAGAATGGAGAGTGTATTCTATTTTTACAATAGCGCAATTGAAGCCTTATTCTACGTTAGAGAACGATTCTTTTCAACGCCCTCGACCTCAATATATCCCGCCTATTTCTATCAATAATAATAATACTATTAATTTAGAAATCGAATAGCTTCTTAATAAGCGAATTATCAAGAAAGGACGTGGTCTGGCTACAGAATACCTAGTGAGATGGAAGGAATATGGTCCTGAATATGACTAGTGGTATAACATCAAGGATCTTGATGATGCCCCTGAGTTAGTGAAGGAATATGAGGAGGAAGCAGCTAGAATTCGAGCTGTTACACCTATATCTCCGCCTCCTTAGCCGAATCCCGCAAAAAGGAGAGGTCGTCCTAGAAGGCATGATGTCGCTACTCCATCATGATGCTCACACTATATCTACTCACCACTCTTACATTCAGACGTTCAACGAGTATTGTCGATCGGGAAATAATTCCCCTCTACTCGGTAACGTTTGTGTGGTTGTTGCAGGGAGATAGCAATGCATGGTCGTTGTTTTGTGGCATAAAGGATTGATTGCATTATTGTTGTTTGACTACTAACTGATATTCTAACTATATGGTTTGGCCGTCGAAAAGACCTCACTGCCACTATCGAAAGGATATCACTGCCATTAGCTTCCCGCCAATATCGGTATACTGCCACCGATAGATTTGCTTGGTTGGCAAGGTTTTTCTGCATGCTTCAACATGTATAACTTCAACATGTATGTAACAGCAAGCGAGGTCGCTCGCTTTTCTTCTATTTCGGCGGATGCTATCACAGAAAACGCACTTGCCAAGCCAATCAAGAAATCAGCTAAGGCAAGTGCTTGGCTGGCCCTGACTTAGATAGAATTTTCCAACTTAGAATAATCAAGAATTACACACCCAATTGACTGACTGTTTGAATACACCCCCTTTGCTGTTACAAGAACCCTGGTTAATCATCTTCTAAAGATCGTATCAATACCTTAAGTCCACTGCAGTTCGGATTACCGCTAAACAATTAGGCTAATATCAATAATTTTGACGATTTCCCCCCTCTTTCTCCCGTATTAGCTAGAAAAGCACTTTCTCTTATAAAATGGCCCGACCGTCGTAATTAGTAGAAGAGACTCGTTCTTTCGAAGAATCTAGAATTCTAGATCCAATCTTAGAGAAACCCACTCGCTTTATAATAATTAGAGTTAGACGAAGATTAATAATCAAGTTATTTAAACAGGCTAGATTGAAGTCTCAGAAAGGCTATAACGCGGATCTTAAGATATAACGGGCTATTAAGCGTAAAGAGGCGATAGCGAGGAAGTAGGCGAAGATAATAAAGTTTAGAAAGGAGAATATTAGTTAGTTAACTAAACGATTACGGAGTTCTTCATTATAGGATTAAAAATCAATTGATGGGGGGAAGTAGAACCCCCACCGGGTATATCCGCTAGGGCTAAATTAGTATAAAGGGGGACTGTGGGACTATCCCGAGTGGAGTTGGTAAGGCTTTATAATCCTTATTCAGTATAAGGGCCATACGCGTCCTATACCGTCTTTTACTCCATTTTTCTTCTTTGCTTGCCTGATTCTACGCTTTCTTATTTATTCTCGACTGTTACGAAATCGAATGAACGTGCCTTGAGTGTTAATTGCTTCATTGTTCAAATGCCACGAATTGCTGTGAAAACTCTGCTCCGGAGCAACATTGATCCGTACCGGCTTGGCACTCGGAGAGCAGATGTCAAAACCGTGACAGTTGCCCACAAAAAATAACGTCCTCGTCATTCTAGATCCTAAACCATACTCCCATTGATCTATAGCTAGACACCTGTTAATTATTTAACTGATTTGATTGATGAATGGTAGCTGCGACGAGATGGGGGTGTGTTGTTGGCTGATGCTGGTGTGGGATAAATGCCCTAACGAGGCTAACGTTGACTAGTGCTTCTACTATTTAATGGTGTACGGCCCTTATTGTAACTTGATATCTAAAGTATTTAAGTCGTTCGGTATGCGAATTAGTTCGATTATATCTATCTTAAGACCTAATTATTTAGTAATATAATATATTTAGCGTCGAATATATACTCGAAGTTAATCTCTAGCAGCTAGCTCTAGTTCTTAGCGCTCGATAGTCTCTACTATATTTCTTTATTCTATATCTCTACTATAGTAATACGTCTATACTAGATAATCATAAATATCTTCGAGTTTATTCTTACGAGAAAATTTATTTAAGTCGCTCGATTCTAATTCTCTAAAGCGTAAATAATTCTCTAACTCTAGAACTTTCGAGTATTACGCTTAATAAGGCTTAGTAATTTTAGGACTATCTAATAGTATTGAAACTATGTTAAATTAATAATAATATAATATATATTTCTTAAGAAGTAGATATTAATCTTAATAATTCAAGCTAGATTAACGAGAATTTAATAATAATATTTAAGATATAATATCTATTAAATATAATTGTCTACTCACGGTAATAAAAATCTACTATCTAGAGATCGTATTAATCAATAAGAACGGTAACAATACTGTTCAAGCATCCCATAGCCTTTCGCTAAGGTTTGCGTCTTTCGACCTCACGCCTGGTGACTGTCTGGCTTTCATCAGAGGCCTATCGCAACGCGATGGACGAGTTACTTTCCGCCTCTACACTCTCCATGACCTCGTCACTTGGCACTGCTGCCGCCTGGTCTGGTATTCCTCTACTATCGTAGGCTGCAAAGAACCCATGGTCGTATACCGCTTAGTGAGTCTGTTGAAGACTATTTTCTTCCCAGCAGAGATGCCAAATGTTAGGTATGTAAGATGCTTCAGCATTTCCTCTCTCAGCTTTTGTGATGACTGGGAAGCGTAACATTGAGGCTCGACAATCAGATGAGGCATCCAACTTATTATTTCGCTCACGATGCGGTCTGGATAGGGTAAGCTTTCTCTCAGTGCCAAAGAAGCTACGTTCAGGGCCGGCCGAACTGAAAAGTGCGCTCTTTGAGTATCGGCGATTTAACTAGGCCATTCGATATGGAGTTCTGAGCCGTCAAGTCGCTCCATTGGCGCTGATGACGGTGCATTGGATATACTGCTTGCAGGTAGAGAGGCTGGTGGCAGTGTCGTAAATGGCGCACTGGGCATAGCAGAGTCGAAGTATGCGTATTGGGTACGGTGAGGGGAGTAAGGTACAATTGTGGTCGCAAACACTGCTGATATGAACGTAGGAGTGTGTGTTTCGGTAAGTTTCGGACATCCACGTAATTTGAGTGCTTGATCAGACATCATGATAGGATTCACTAATGTTGCATCCTGGAAGAGAAAGAGAGCAGACGATGCGACCAGTGCAAAAGTATAATATCAGAAATGGAATAGTAAGTGGTCGAATGGAAGATGGTCGCTTCTAGAGCGATCAGGAGGGAGATCATGTATGACCGACAACAGAGAATATTTATTTCACTGCCAGATTGAAAGGACGATATAGAGGACAATGGGGGTAGGTAAAACCTGCAATTTGCTACCTTTCGACTTTATAGCATGCACTGCAAGTTAAAACATCAAGACCGCTCTAAAAGGTTTCCCAACACGCCTCCCTGACTTTTCACCCGTGCATGAAAATCAAACAAAATCAAATCCCTGCACCTGAAGAATCATTCTTGGTTTCACTAGGAGGTGGCGGTTTGGCAATCGGGGCAGTTGGCACAATCTGGAAGGGGACAGAACCCCCCACCACAGACAACCTCGATGCAGACACGACCTGGGGGACATGGGATTGCACAGCTGCTCGGATCCGCTTCGGCAATCTTAGTGGAGTTGCCAGGCGAGAGCGGAGACGACATCACGCCTAGAATCTTTTTTAGCCTCTTTGACTTTACTTCCTCCGATTTAGGAAAGTTGAATGCTACTGACTGGAAAAAGCTGCGAGCATTAGAGCCCACGTTGAAACGTTAACGAACATTGTGGATGGGATACGCTCAAAGTTTGATTCCTCGTGTGGATAGTGTTATTGAGGTTAAGTTGGTTGAAGATGATCGGTTTGTTGTTTGGATGCTTCTGCTCCGTCAACTTGAGATGGGTTCCTCGCTTTTATAGGCGTTTGTCCCATTGCTAACTCTCAATTGCACACCGCATTTGAACTTGTACACTTATGTCCCATTGCGTATAGTGCATATAATAGTCTCGCATCGATAAGTCTTACTGTATCTAAGATGACTGTTTTCGAATGATTTGAGCATTTGAATGTGCCAAGAATCTGGCGTTTCCATTCGGCCGTCTGATGCTGTGATAGAGATTGTTATCTGCTTCTCCGAACGAATATCTCGAAAAGCCTCGACGCTAGATAAAGCAGAAGGTTCCCAAAGTGGCGAATAAGGTCAGAGGTATATTTCAGCTTCGCGAACTCGCTGATTGCGCCGTGTGCCTCGGCTTGTAGACAGTTGACTCTGTTTCCTTGATGCGCTTGCTTGCTACGGAGACTCATTTCGGTTCTGAAAATACTGCATCAAGTTGCGTCTGCGCGAGTTTTCAATACACTATGCTAAATCACTTGTCGAAGCCGTGCTTATACGGGTCTTGTCGATATTGTCTTACTAACCGCCAAGATGCTAGCTGTGAACTGCATATTTCGTGTGTATATGAGACCTAAAGATAGCGCACAGAGTCTAGAGCAGCGATAAATGTATAGTGACAAAATTTGGTTGGCTCGGGCTGGCCGCGCCATGGCGCTAGCAGCGAGAGGCTTGGCGTTCTTCTCCGTATGCCAAGCCGGCGTGGATTAGTGTACCCAGCGCGGGAACCTCGGACAGTCACTCTTACCACCGACTTCTACGGTCTTGAGGCTACCACTTTCCATGCCAAGTCTTACTCCTCTCGAGTCAATGTCTTGGGCTTACCGTGAAAGCCCGTTCCCCTACTTCTGGGGACCCTTAACCGCCGCTGAGAAGTAAGCAACCCCACAAGCAATCCTTTTCTCTCTAACTTCTCTTGGCTACGAGAGCTGAATCCGTCTTCTAATAGCTGGTGTGAAGAAGACTATATCTTTTCGAAATACATTGCAGAATATGTTAATGCCCTTACCAACTTTGCCTACGGTCAGTCTTGATACGACCCATTGGCGGCGGATGCTTATCGAAGGATGCGGGTCTGACCAGCTTTATTGTCAAGTCTTTCTAGCATGCCGCGGCCTGAGGCGCACGTGGGGTAGTTGGCAGCGGGTCCTGCCTCATCTTGGGCTGCTAAGCGTTGGCGTGACTTCTGGGATATACCACGCGTCGTTAAAGGAATGGCCGCAGCTATGTATGCGCATATCTCTTTTCCTCCTGTTGAAGTGCCCGCTCGAGCATGAGCTACAGTCTGTTGTTCTGTTTAGTCACGTTACAATAAAAATGACTCGCTCCTGCCACAGCCGATAGCTTGTCCATGATCTTTGCTACCGCCTTCGTGTTGCAGCGACTCCTCACCTTCAGTCGAACAATTAGAGAGAATTTGGTAATCAATGCCATTCTATGGTCTGGAGTGGCTTTTTTTTCAATTATCCATTGCAGGATCATTGATTTGACTGTTCACTCTGCTGTCTTTGGCAGCATGATCTTCTACATCGCCCACCGTGTTAGGGCTTTGACAAAAGAAGTCAAAGGTCGTAGGCGTCAAAGAGACTTGAACAGTCTAGCTTGCCGCGGTAGCAGTACGATCATCCTCAATCATTCCTTGGCTATTGTTAAGCTAACGAGCACTTTCACAGTATATGTGGGCGCGGGACTTGCTCTCTGGGCACTTGACTCACTGGCCTGTTCGAGATTAAGGCAGATCAGGAGGCAAATTGGACTGCCTTGGGGCTTTATGCTCGAGTTGCATGGATGGTATGTTGCTAGTAATAAGAATTATCACCCTGACCCTGACTCTGACACTTACACAAGGGTTAGGTGGCACGTTCTGACAGCTTTGGGCGCTCACGTTTACATGAATTTGGTAGATTCGATGCTTTTAGATATCAAGTCGCAGACGAAGGATCAGTAGCACGGTATGAAGTTGGAGTCCTGAGACATTAGAGTGTTGTTGGTGATTGGAGGTACACGCTACTAACAGAATCTCTGGGAGTCTGATAGCCGGTTTCGTAGATAGATAGGTAGGTAGCTGTTGATAGACAGTGATCAATAAAGTAACAAAGCATGTACACTTAGAGTTAGGGTTGATCGTTTTCCGACGTGCGCCGGAAAAGAGCATCCACATATCTATCATTCCAGCCCCAGATATCAAGGGTAGTGCCGTTTCTATTCATCATCATGAATATTCACAAAACAGTCCCACAGAGTTATCAGCCAAGCGTCAAGCAAAGCCATCAACATCACAGCCTTAATCTCCAAAAATCCGCCGAATCCTCTCCAACCTCTCAACATTAGCCTCATGCCAAGCCTCCGTGTGCCCCTCCACCGGCGCCGCGCCCACCCTCTTACCATCCCTATTGACCCAATCCACAAGCTCATTCACATATTCGACTTCACGATCCTTTAACGAGTGGAACATCTTCCCAGTCCCCTTCATCTTCACCCGCTGCTCATACTCCCTCCGCATCTCCTTAGCTGACGGTAGCAAGGCCTTGCCCGACAAGACGGCAGCGACAGCTATAGCCTGGAACTCAAAAAGAGAGAAGGTGGCTGTGAAGAATGGAATGCCGATGAAGATGAGGGATGGATCGGGTATGTAAAAGATGTCTTTGTGCAGATTATGCACCTGCGTTCCGTCGGTAACCAGTACTGTCTTGTTTGCTTCGCGAACCGGGGTGTTGTCGCTGTGATATTGGCGTAGAAAGGGAAGCGTCATATGGTATCCGGTACAGATGATTATACGATGGATGTCGGTGAGCTCTCGACCGTCTTTGAGGTATATTCGTCCTGGTATTGGCTTAAGTGTGTCGTTCAGCTGCGTACTTTTTTCTACATGAAGGACCTCAAAAGCACGAATCTCTCCCGAAATGCGAGTCGCACCAGGCGGGAGCAAGCTCGGAGGGAGGTCAAAAGCGCCGTTCCTAGAAAGTTGGGTTATCTGCTTTGCTTCCGGGCCTATCTCCCGAGCAATGTCTGTGGACGACACGCCGGCGCCGATTAGAAGGACGTTCTGAGGGCTACAGTTAGTACATTTCGACGGTAACTTTAGCAGCGCGATGCGCCCAAGGCATACCCACCTGGTCTTTGAAATTCCTTGGGTGCCTGTAGCTCTTCGAATGCTGTATACGAGTAGGCCATCGCTTCTTCCACGCTGCAAGCCCGGGTATATCTGGGATGCGACAAGTATGGTAATGGCCGGAAGCGATGACTACAGCGTCGAAACTCTGATGTCTTCTAAGAAATAGGCACTGTGAAAGGGGCTGGAATCTTACCAAATCCCGTTCAATCCTGTCAAAAGCGCCTTGATTCTTCACCAAAGTTGAGGTTTGCACTCTCCAAAGTTTCCCGCTTTTGGAGACCTTCTCCACTCGAGTATTATATTGCGTTGCAGAATGGACTCCAGTCTTACGAGAGGTGTCTTGGATATACTCGTTTAGCACCCCGTGGTTGACAAAGTCCGCGGTATCGGTAGGCCAGGAGTTGATTTTCAGTTTCATCAATCTGGTGGAAACATTGTTGGACAGTCCTTGATAGCAGGGTCTGCACGCTTCTCATGTCGTCAGCGCCATCTTCGATCTATCACATATGTAAGCCTTGACCCTGGTGGAGCGTGCTCTATATCCTCGCCAGCATTGAAGTGTAACTGCCGATCAGGTCCGTTATTCTGCTTTTGCTCCTCGCCGTGGCGGACATCAGCTTCAGACGGTCTGATTGAGGGATAGGTCGGCTCTGGTGGCGCTCGTTCATCGTAGAGCCTTGATGGATATATGTCAATGACAACCTCATTCAACGCAATGTTCCTTGGAATTTCCTTACCATATGCCTCCTGCCTGACTTGATCTTTCGAAGACCGTAATGTCGATGCCAGCTGCTTTGAGATGAGCTCCAGCAACGACGCCGCTGATACCCGCGCCAACTATTCCCACTTTCATTGCCTGACTAAAGTTGATGTCTCTTTTCCCTTCGTACCCGCCTTGTTGATGATTCGGTTGTGGTAGCAGATGAGCAGTGGTTTATGTTCCATATTGAAATACAATTTCATTGGCTGGATTCACGAATACGCTTATGCACGTTCGAAAGCACGCAATCAAGCACGCAATCGAGACAAGCGAACCTGTTGTTAGGAAGACCCAGTGGCATTCATGGCAATATTGTACAATTTACTCGCGCTGCATATGTAAGTGGCCATTATGCATACATTTTTTTCCCTTTCCGTCATGGCTGTTATGCAAACCCCGTATCCCGGTCGATTTGACTCGTCAGATACTTTCGTAAAATGAGTTTCCCTACCGACGGAGGATTCTCAAAAGATATCCTTCCAATTTATAATGATTCCGTTGTTCTGGTTTACGTTGATGCCAATTCAGCGCTACACGCAGGGACCCAAGTCAGCCTTGAAACCCAAGTACAATGCACGTATGCACGCTTGCTACGTGCCATGATGTGATCGTACATGGAGCTCATGGGTGCTCATTTGCACAAGGCTAATGTACCGCTAGTTTTAAGACCATCGCCAGCTTGCTTGAGCGCTGTCCGATGACTTATTAACTTCCCCGCCGGTCGACCTCCCCCATTGCATGGGTTTAGCCTTTAGCGGTGATCTGTACATGCTCAGATCCTACGTCATCACCAGATGATTTCGAACTGTCATCTTCGAGCTGTCGCCCTGGCACCTGTGACTGGTAACTCTGCCTGGGAATGACCGCCTGATTAGCGTTATCACGATAAGCCTCCTGGGATCTAGACCAACCTCCGATTCTGACTCTTATGCAGCGCTTTAGTGATGAAGCCAGTCCCTATCAGGGCTGCCGAAAGAAAGGTTATCGTTATGAACCCCTTCCGATACTGCGGCGCATCAATCTGCTGCCACACAAGCAGCGGAAGCCATGCTTGCAAAACATAAGCCATTTCGTTCATGCTAGCCACGACAATGGCTCGCTCTTCGTTGTCATCGGTACATATCTCATGGGCCCAGCTGAGTAACCCACGAGCATTAGCACAACAGAAGTTAGTAGAGGAGCCGGTACGTACGCCATGCAAAGCCCAGACAACCCATAGCCTGCCCCAGACAGGATATAGCATGTCCAGCGCCAACCCTCTGGAATTGTCCAAACTGCAAGAGACGCGTAGCAGATAATGTTGACGACCTAAAAGTTGGAATTAATCGATAAGCAACGTCTTGGTAATTTCGGTCGGCTGGAGAACGTACTCCCCCAAATACAATAGGCGGTAACCTATCTCCATTGAGTATCGAATCTGATGTCCAGGCATACAAGAGTGTAGTAACAATTTGAACAGCATACGTCGTTGTTGGGTAGTCATTTATCTGTGCAATTGAGTACTTTGGGTGCTTTGAATGCTTGAGAAACTGGGCAAACACAGGGGCTGCGCCTGCAGCACCATTGTTGAAGAAGCTGCGACTGTTAGGGCCAACTCCAATGATAATCTTCCACCATGAAAACCCGGAGGCAAACTGAGCTTACACATAAAGCGCCGTAAGTGCGTAGATATGCCAGGATGTCAATATCTTCCATATCTTCGCCTTGGTATAGGGTGCGCTTGGCTTCCGACCCTCGAGTTGCATTCTCTTCTTACCAAATGCTCGATCCTGCGGATCCGGCATTAGCATGAACACTACATCTTGTACACTCGAAAGGGTTGACGTACATCTTTGCTCAAATAAACAGCGCGAGACGTCTCCGGCACGTCCGGAAGGAAGACATACCCGGCCAAAGCTATTGGTAAGGAGATGATACCGTCGACGATGAATAACCTAAACCCTCGTTCCAGTCTTGGTCTGACGGTTTACAGGTATTCAGGGACCACTAACCACTGCCATCCAGCGAAGCCACCTCTACCTCCCAGGTGATAGACGGCCGCCATCAAGTAGCCGGAACACATTGTGGCGATTGCGCTGCTGACATGAAAGATGCAGGACCTCTTCGCCAGCTCATCTTTTCGGTACCATGACCCGATAACATACTGCATTCCGGGATAGAAGGAGCTTTCAGCGAGACCTGATAGAGAGACATCAGTCAGACGCATAGATTGAACAGGAAAGGCAGAAACAATGAATACAGCTTACCAACGAAGAAGCGGAGAGCATAGATTTGACGGGCCGAATTACACCGGCACAAGCAGAATGTGAGGACAGTCCAGGTTACCTATTTAGGAGGGGTCAGCCTACCCAGCTTTAGCAGATTGCTTCTGAGGGATTTTGGCATACCTCCATAGAAGGTATCCAGATCGATGGCCGAATGCGCGTAAGAAGTATGTTGCTGGGTATCTGCCCAATCACATATCCAGCGGTCCAGCATGATTGCATATAGTTCAACTCGTTGCCATATAGCCCCAATTGCTCTTTCCTTCTAGGCATCAGCTGTTTCGGAATTGCACCGCTCTGCTACCATACTAACATGCCTGATACAAAAGCGTTATTGATATTGGCTTGGTCAAGATACTTGATGAAGTAGCCTATGCAAATTAGTTTTTACATAAACGCCCGACTTGAGAAAGCTACCTAAAGATGCGAAGGTCAACAATGCGAAGTCAAGCTTGAAGAGAAACTTGCGCTCCTCCTGTGATTTGTCGAATGTATCCCACAAGTAGCTCTGCCATTTTCGCTGGACGTTTTCTTGAATTACCACATCTGCCTTGTCGGAAGGCCCTCGCTGGTCTCCATCTTCACTGAGATCCATGTTGCTTAAAGACGGCAACAGGGGATGGGAAGAATAGTAGCAATCTCATTCAAGAATTCTTGTGGTCTTGTCGAAAGAGAGAAGGGAGAAAGAAGCTAAGTATACGCCCTCCAAATAAGGATCATGGAAATCCCGGACGGGAAGTGACCTTTAACTGCGCCCTGGGCTGGTCTTGCAATTTTTTCGCGGTTGTGAGAGACTTGCACTAGCAGTAGCAAGTGAGGTAGATAAACATAGAGCACCCTCGTTGATGCCTATGTGAGACGCACGCTAGGCCTTGACTCTCCTTTCGTTCGCCTGCTGTAGCGAGAGGCAATGGGCTTCATTTGCCGAGCTTTGGATTCGGGCTTGGGAAGATAAAAGCATGTGCTGCCAGAAACACAAGGGCATGCGTGTTAAAGCCGATGTGATAACGCTTGCGATTGGCATCTTCATGACGCCTTATATCTCAGGATGGCAGCAGCGGAGAATCAGCAGGTCTAATGACCGAAAATTGCAAGGAAACTTCTGCAGCACGGAACAACTCTCGTGAGCAACTGTTGTGGGTCGCTGCCATGCATGCGTTAAACCCGCTACCAGTACGAGGCCGCAGGCTGCATTAGTGGAAACCAGGACAACGAGCGGGGTAGATCAGATATTGCGTGACAGGTGCATGCTTCACGAATCGGTTTCAACCAAGCACAAGACAACACGCGTCAACGAGTTACAGAATTGCGTGATCGACCCCACCAAAATGATTTACAATCAATGCGCGGAAGTTCGGATTGCGAAAAGGAGCAGCATAGCCTAGAATCAGGGTCTAGGGAGCTGGATACCAAATCAGCTTCCACTGGCAATTGTCCGCAACTATATTCTTGCCCCTCTTGCGTAAGTTCCTTGACATTCCAACCATGGCTCCAACAGCGATTGATCCTATAATTATCGACGTCGTTCAACCAAAGAAAGACACTCTCAATCTTCCACCAGAGTCCCGTAAGCGCCTTGAAAAATCCGGCGTCGACTTATCCAACGGCTATCCTTATCGCCCGGCAAAGCCGTTGTATCTACAGGATGTCCAAAAAATCCGGGATTACCACCGCGAGCATATCGACCCTGGCACAAGAGCGGATCCTGCCAAACGTGCTTTGTTCTCTGCCGCGGAGAAGGTCATCGACTTGACTGCGCACATTGGGACTGAGATCGTAGGGTTGCAACTGAAGGATCTAACGGACCAACAGAAGGACGAGTTGGGTCTTCTTATCGCCGAACGGAGTGTTGTCTTCTTCCGGGACCAAGATATCTCGCCACAGCAGCAGAGGTCTTTAGGTGAATGGTATGGAGAGATTGAAGTCCATGTAAGCCTCCCCCAATTCTGTCTCGAAGACCCCAAGACCCAAGACTGACTGTTTCCAGCCTCAAGTACCCCAAGTCCCAGGTGTTGCGGGTGTAACCGTCATCTGGCCAGAGCTGCAAGCAACAGAAGCCAAAGCCAACTTCCGGAACCCTGGGGGTGCTTCTCGCTGGCATTCGGACCTTGTTCACGAACGCCAGCCGGCTGGGGTCACCCATCTCCACAACGATACCGTTCCCAGCGTGGGAGGGGATACCCTTTGGGCTAGTGGTTACTCGGCTTACGAAAAGCTCTCACCCGATTTCCGCAAGATTATTGACGGCAAGAAGGCTGTCTACCGCTCTGCTCATGCTTACCTTGACCGGGATGATCCCACAGCTGGGCCTAAGTACGTGGAGCGTGTGCACCCACTCGTGAGAGTGCATCCGGCGACTGGGTGGAAATCGCTTTGGGTCAACCGAGCGATGACCGTCAGGATTGTGGGATTAGACAAGGCGGAGAGCGACCTCATCCTCGGATATCTGTACGATGTGTTTGAGAAGAATGTCGATATACAGGTTCGGTTTCGGTGGACGCCTCGCACAAGTGCGCTATGGGATAATAGGTGGGTCCAGCCTTGGCGCCGTCGCTTCAAGAAGAGATCTGGAGGATGCTAAACAGCTTTGCAGGATCACGATTCACAACGCGAGCTGGGATTACGAAGGCAGCCAACCGAGACACGGCACCAGGGTCACGGCTCTAGCTGAAGCTCCATACTTCCAAGCAGACGCTCCGAGTAGAAGGGAGGCGTTGGGCCTTGCTGTCGATGAATAGCATCTGTGATTGGAGTGAGTGTCAATTGATTCAGTACGTTAACATATGGGGTTGCTTTGATGGATAGATATTTGATTGTACCATTTTACGACTGATGATGTCATCCTTGGCGCTAATACATCCGCCCACCAAGTCAGCGACAAACCTGTTCAAAGTTGAGTGGCACGTGATTAATAACTATATCTTCATTCAATGCCGTAGCAACAGCAACGACAGCATAGTTATATAATTGACTAGTACTAACGCCCACTAAGACCTAGACGATTCCCATATCCAGCCTCACTTCCTGCAACTACTCAGCGTCCTTACGGCCAGCGTCATTAACATGCTACCAAGACTATTGGTGGCCCGGGAAGAGAAAGTATGAGTGTTGACATCAAATATTAAGTTCCCTATTGAACGGTCTTCTATCCATAATGCGTCATCCGGACGCAGCGTGTAGCTCCGCAGGCCTCCATGGCCGAAGCCCACATCCCGAGCCCAGGAACGCCGACGCTATGCATGATCGATTCTAACCCACCAAATGGCTGCTCGGCACCTGTGAGGGCAAGGACAGGTACCCGACCCATCTACATCTATCCACAATCAAGACGGTGAACCGAGAGCGCCTATGCCTTCCTCCCCATTCCCCTAATCCAATCGAAGCTTCCCCTCTTGCCCACGGCGCCTTTGCTGTTGGTGGATGCGTGAACGTTGGAGTGGTTATTTTGTGAGACAGATGAGGACTTCATTGCGTGGTGGTTGTTGACAGATGCTTGACTGCCACGCTTGCTAGGGCGGGCAGGGGCGAGATATTCGAAGATGAGAGCATCGGACATAACTGTCTTGTTGTGGTGGGGGAGAGTTGGTTTGGTCTTTGATTAATGGTAGAGATGTGAGGTGATGGGTGGTTATGTTTTTGAGGATGTGGTCTGGTAGATTTAAATCTCTTATGAGTGAGGTAGAGATAGAGAATTGTTGTATTCGCTTTGACTGTCTGTATGGGTTTTTGGTTGAGTAATGTCAGCTTAAAAGCAGAAGCTTGCCCCTATATATACTTCATATTCGAGCTATGCCGTGTTATCCATAACTGAAAAATTTCCTCAACGCTATTGATACCATGACGTTCCTTGGAAGAGTTCATTTGTCAGCTGTTGCGATGACTATAAAGAATCTTATAGATCCAATGCTTACAGTTGCCGTTAAATGGAGCACTAATTGGGAAAATTTCGAAGTCACCAGTCATGCTTACCAAGCTAGCCGACGCAAGCCGCTGATAGCCGCTGCGCCGATGTCGGCAAAACAAAATTCCGCTATGATTAATCCGAGCCTTTCTCCTGTTCCTTTCGTACGCCTCCGTATCAAAGCAGAAGCAGCCAGAAACCGAGAGTTCAGTCGTAGAAAAGCCCTTGTCTCGGAAGACACTGTCGGAGGCAATCTCGCTCAATAACGCTTGGACACTATCTGTTCCGGACCATTAGGTTCGTAGCAAGGGAGACGCGTATGAGTCTTCAGGCGCCAACTCGACGGGCATGTGAAACAATGAGGGTGACTATAGAAAATCATTCATTTGGCTATATGTGTAAGCACGAATGGCAAGATCTTATGATCGTAACGAGGGAGTCATCCTAGTGTTCTTGATTGCCTAGTAAGTGAGTCCTGTGTGGCTGTTCAAAGAAGTTGCAAAAAGCGAATGAGCGCCCCGGGCGCATCTGTTAGAGAACTGACCATCAGATGGGTCCAAAGGGCCGGCATAGACTGTCAAGAGTTTTATGAATAGAATCTGGAAACCGGAAGTGGTGCAAAGTGGCCATGAGATTTCGTGGCCGACAAATGAAATACCCACCCACTGCGAGAAGAGCCAAGCGTCCCCGACACGCATCCATCATCCTTAGCGAAATCTGAAACATTACCCTTCGACTACACATCAGCAACCTTCTTCGCCAACTTTCCATAAAATATGGGCTGCGAAGATGGCGGAAGCGGGTAGAGCGCATGATCTGGTCGCGGAGAGATTCAAGGGCATGTAACATCGATGGACTCAGATGCGGGAATGTTGGCTGTTGACAGAGGAAAAGGACGAGCGCGGAGATCTTCGATTCAGCCGTCGCCTTCGGCTACGTGGAAGATGGACAAAAGGGACAATTACTGAATGATATTGATTGCGCTTGGCTTCTGGCTGGAGTATGACCGATCTATTGACCTTCCCCACCCTAAACCCAACCCTTCCACAAAACCGTGCTTACCATGCGCGCTCATGTAGATCCCTATCTTCCGCCTCCACCTCGATATCTCTCCCATCGATAGGCTTGCCCGGGGGAAATTTGAGATATCCAACCAGAACTGTATCGCCGAGGATCAAGGGTTTTTCATTCAGAACAGGCGCATTGCCAGGCTTAAGTTTGAAGCTTGAGATGGCGGGTCCGAAAGATGGTTCCAGCTCTTCCGCTACCGCTACCATTATGCGGCTTACCGAATTGGTTATACGCTCACTCCTCGCTTCGTCATCGAGTGCGTGATAAGCAGACATTCGGAGCAACCAGAGCGACGAGTAAACCTCGACAACAGCAGCGCGGTAGCCGACAAGTTCCTTGAGTTGCTGGCAAAAGCTGCCCATCTCCTTCCCCACGAACCAGTCTGTGCAGCTCAATATTCTGACACGCAGACTTCGACGTCTATTTTCTATGCCACCGAAGAGGTCGATCGCCTGCCTCATGAGTCCATTAAGGATATAGCCCCTCCATTTAATCGACATGCCGTTGATATCGAGAATGACGTTCTTCATCATAGGCGCGAATTTCTCTACATGATCAGCGTCCTCCTCGTCCAGAAAGCCGTTCTCACGAAGAGCAAAATCTATGTTAGCGAGGGCAAATCGAAAGACGCTTTCCGAATATAAGATTTTCGTAGCTTCACCGCTGACAACTTTCGAGACTCGAAGAATTGAGAACTCTCGCTTGGCTTTCCTGTCTCCTATGTACATGTACAACCGTGATGGTACGACTTGATAGTAGTATTTGAGCACGAATCGGTAGATGATATCTCTGACCTCACGCGGAAGTTGGAAGAGAGCGCCACCTTTCTTGGGGTCTCCCGACAATGCGTGGCTTGTGGTACTGGATATTGGGTGAACAGATGGAGTGAATGAAAGATTGAACGAAGGTGGGGTCGGCGATGAGTAGAGCAGTAGTGTCGGTGTCGGGGGTTGAGAGTTTAAAGAACTCCTTGGTGCGGGACGACTTGAAGCTGTATGCAAAGTGGTGACTGCTCCAACACAGGCATTATATGTGTTGATTGAATAATCGTTCAAATGTCGTTGAACAACAAGAATCATCGAACAACAACAATGAACAATATCTAACAGCAGCCACAAGCAGTCTCAAGCAAAATTCACACCCGGTCACCAGTGCTAAAAGCACCATCGCATAATCCTTAAGAAGCTAATCAGTCCGCAGTCTAGTCATCGCCGCTATGCCACGAGTTAAACACCACCCCACCCAACACCTCGTTCCTCTACCCACCCATCCCATGTTCGGGAGGTAGTTGATAACACTACTTCATCAGCCGACTTCGGTTCCCCTCCCGGCTGATGAAGACGAAAAAGCGCTCTTAAGCTCCACCAGGATGGTAAGTCATGCCAAAATCTCGTGGCCAATTCCCCTACGAAGAAGAGCTCACATCAATCTCCCAACGTGAATGGGTTTCCACTGCGCCGCTGTAGGGAAAGGTGTACTGGCTTCGATGGGTTCCGGTACTAGGAGAAGAGAATATACAAGTGATACGCAGAATGCTACGAGACAAATTGATGCGTAATTGACTCGTCTCAAGAATCTATGAACAAATTTGTCCCGGACAGCTGTCTTTCAAGCTGGTGCTCAAGGTTCGAGCTACGCGTATAGCAATACATAGTCTTTCGCAAACATATACGCAGTGTTCAAAATATCCAATCAAGAAATGGCATGAGGGAATCGAAAAGTCTGGGCGACAGCTAAGGCAGAAGCTAGTGAAAATGGCATCTCGAAAGAAGTCAATGGTGTTGAGACACATTTGTTTTAAAGCATTCGAGTGATCAATGCGACACGAGGTTTATAGAAGCATTGGGGCGAATTCACGAATAAAATGCTCCATCACCCTGGATAGGACGGTAACCTCTGGAGACCTGATATGAGTGTTCATTTCGTTCTGATCGACGTACGTAGTAGAATGCAAGAATAAAAGACTCGAGGTCTCTTAGATGCCAACCTTGCTACATCTCAAGTTGAACCCCACTCCAGCTCAGCATCTTCAAATGAAGCTGCCCCATAGCCTGCAACTCTTCATCCTTCATACTAGCCCGCGTCACCGCCGGATCCCCCTAATGGCGAATTCCCTCCTCATCAACTCGTCCACAGCCCTCGCAAGAGGACTTTCCTTCCCATGGCTTATCGGTACATCGATGCAAAGCTTGATTAAGTAGTACTTGTAGTACATACCGACTTCAGCTCGTTGGAAGTTGAAACCGGGAAAAGCCGAGGGATCTTTCTGAGCAAGAAAAATTCTACAGAGCAGCATCACGAGCATGAAGTGATTCATCACGAGCATGGGGTGCGTGGGGACAGGACGTATTGCCGGCTCGCCGATGAAGCACAATGGGAGTCGATGGCGTAGCTCGTTGAGGAGATTCAGCTGGACTTCGTGGCTTGCTGTGGGATCTGCAAACATAGTCATGGCACGATAGCTTGTTACCAGGTGTGAATGAAGGTTCGGGATTGGCTGTAAGGCTGCAGGCCAGCCTACGCCTGGACCTCCTGCGCCGAAAATAGCGGTGTCTGCCTTGTGGGGCTGGCTAAAGCCAAATGACTGCATAGCATCATTGAGTGCTCGTATGTTGAAGCCCAGAGGGATCTTCTGCACATCATCGCTTGCATTCTTGGCACACTTCTCACCTAGAACGCCTTGTCGTCAGCGGTGATAACTTTACATTGCGTAAGTCGCAAACGCAGTAGATAAACTCAAGATATGGTTCGTCAACTCACAGGCGCAATCAAAAAACCACTTGGTGAGATGTCCACGTCTTGTGTCTCGCGCTAATGTATCATCAGTGTAGGATATCGTGATCTCCTCACCCTCTCTTATTGGACGTAACGATCGGACCCTGATTCCTGCACCTTCAAAAGAGCAAAATGCGTTTGGATCGCAGGAATGATTGATGATGGCTGCGAGAGGATCCAGAGTGATGCCCGTTGTCTCGCTCTCGATACGAGTGTTTGTCATATGGTTCAGCTTGATCTACATGCTCTTATGTCATGATTGGAGCAACAGAAACAGCGGGGTGCCTTAACTGGACTTACTCGGCAGTATAGTTCCCTGACATTTTCTTCGCTATCTCCCATGCCAGTCCATTTGATGGCTTTCGAAGCTGCTTCGGACATGGTCTGCTCAAACCCTGGCTCCCTATACAATAGTCTTCTATATGCGACTGCATTCGGTTGACCCAGTGCCACTGGACGTCGTTTATGGTGCCCAATTTACGCATGCAAAGCACGCGGAGAGCAGCACAAAGGAACATATCTTCAATATTCTCCTCCGCGAAAATTTTGCATTCAGCCTTATGATGGCTTTTCCAACCTTTCCGTTGACAGGACTGTAAACACCTCAGCATCATTGCCATATGCTTCGAAGATTTTTAGATAATCGAAGTATGCAGGAAAGTCTCTACTGGAAATGTGGGTGCCTGTAGTAACTCACACTGGAGCAATAGCGCACAACTTGCATCCGCTGCATTTTTTCAAAGCAAGCTCACCGATTCCAGTGCTAATAGTGGATGTTTTGAGATTCACTGTATCTCCGAGCCAAATGAAGCAGTGATCGCAAGTCGTACTGAAATGAACACTGTCCGCAATATGTAACAGTGATTCCTTGGAGAAGATGTCCTCGGCAGCTGGTATGGCTGCAGCAGCAGTGAGGCCTAGACCACCTAGTGCGCGGTTGGAAGTCTTGATCTTGAGCCTTACACTCTTCTCGACTCCATCAAAGAGCGACTGATCTGGCATACTGCTGGGATTCATTATCCGGAATCGAGATGGCGGAGACAGGGTGAACACTGGTTTGCGTGGTACAGCAAGAAGCTCATTGTGGGGTAATGCAAGTGAGACAAATCAGGCTAAGCCGATCAAGGCTAAATGGGTATGCAAATATACAAAAAGGGTTTATTAGTTAAGGGTGGGTTAGTTCCACAACCACATTGTGTCTCTACCGAACCTTGCATATGGGTTGATGGTCCGGCCGAGCAGACTCCAAACAGATAGCTATATAGGAGCCACCCGTCTTCATGATAAGAATTTTGGTCATGTTTAATGGGCCTCTAGTATCTCAATATGCGCGGACGCGATGCTGGCATTCGTCATGCTGATTGCGGAAAAATTAGGTAAGAGTACATAGCTGCGAAGCTGAATGGAATATCGTAACTTTCATTAGCCTCCCTGCGTAAAATGGTAGCCTGCTCCATTGGTACACCCAAAGCAACGAGGAGGGCATCACCGGCGAAATATAGTCCCATAAAGCCAAACTTCGTCCAGACCCAGGTCACATTTTTACGATATTGCTAGATCAGCAGCAAGCGAGTTCGACAAGGCCCTGTCTTTCTCGTCATTCGATTTGGCGTTTTCCGGTCGGTTTCGTTTCTTGAGGGTGCCAGCCTTGAATCTATTACCGTTGACAGCCCTTGACCTAACAAGAGTGTTCTAGAGCCGAACGGGTCTCGGCTGATGTACAGTCATGGGTGGCAGGCGCAGAAGATTGACGTAACGATCTGGTGATGGTGACCAAGTGTACCTTAGGATCGTCTGGAACAAACTAGGCCGAGTGATGAATATTGAATGTGCTGCTCTGTAAAGATTATCATTTCTCTTCTTCCGTAGTCGGAAAAGCTGCCTTTCCACCAGCCTACACTTACTGAGCCATGTAATTGTGGTCCAAGCCTCGTTTCGACATTTCGAACAGTTGGCAGATGTTCAGATGCTGGCAGTGCAAGTCCAGGGAGTGATCTTGAGTATCTGCTCTAAATAAAGCTCATCATTTTTAGCATTAGCGCGAGTATTTACCTCTGGACTGGTCACAGGTGCATGGACAAAAAGCCCGTTCATGATGCTTACGAGCGTATCATGTTGCACTTGAGCCGCTTGTGCTCAGGGTCACTGGAGATATGTAAGGGGAGTCTCCCGCATGCATTGTACGAGGAAGGAGACTCAATTCAGAGGAGAGCTGATCAGACTCTTGCGTACCCGTGTCGTCTACTTGTTCTTGATGCTCTTGGGCTCCACAATTATCGCGGGTTGTAGTTGCCTCCTGGTTAGAAGTAGGAGAATGTTTTCGGTCATGAGTGATGCTTCAATGAATGATCAAAAAACCGGATATGGCTAAATCATAGCAAAGCCAAGAAAGTTGCAGGAAAAGGAATCGTGTGCGGCCTTGGCTCTTTGGATTCTGGAGTCACAGATCGAAACTACTCTTTCAAGTACTAAGCAGTGAAATGATACTGTCCGTACCACAAGACACGGCCTGCTATTGCTCCTCCTCATGAATACATTGTGCAGCTTGATGGCATTACTGTATCCTCAGCTCTTCTTGCACGGCTATTGCAATCTTCAGATTCTCCAAATCTTCCACACAATCTTTCGTCATCGGGTGGTCCTCGCCAAGGAGCCGCGTATCCGACTCAAGCTCCATCTCCGCAAACTTCAGCGCCAGCGCCATTGATCCGTTGGCTTCATAACGGATACTTGCACGCTGGAACATGCACGAGAGGAACTGGCCGTCCATCCGCTCATCGTTTGCCAGTCTGAGGAACTCAAGCACCATTTCCAACTCCTCGTGGTCCTGTTCGCCAGGATCTTTTTTGCATTTTCCAATAGCCAAATCAAGGAACTCCATCCGCTGCCGACGCAGGTCACCGAGTCGGCCACTTTCTGTATCAAGATGGCAAGCTGCGCAGTTGCATTCGAACCCGTAGACTCTGCGGAGCCGGTCCTGGCGAACGGCGAAAGGCATGAACTGATAATCGTAGCTGATTGTGATCTCCTCACCTGCCGGAATATCCACCACAGCTTGGATGGTCACTTGGTTCCGGGTCCCATTCCAGGCGAAAAAGGCATTCGGACAACAAGAATGATTGACGCGCGCAGCTTCCAAGAATATCCCTGCTGCAATGTCTTCCATCTCGAAAGAATTAGCCAAGAACCGGCTCACCAAAGGTGTCCAGGTTGGGGGATCTGGGCAATGCAATGATTCGAATTGCTGTTATTGTTCTCGAGACAGTTGATTGAAAGCCAAGCTTATTCGTTCTCCAATGCTGTCGTTTACGTTGCAGTCTGCAATGGAGAACAGTGAATTGTCGGTCAGTATGCGAACACCTGCTTTGATTGCTCTGTCGGCAAACATTCCTTGTCCCTTTCCGGGTATGGACCTCGAAGTGTACAATTTTGGCATTTTGGATATCTGAATACGTGTTGACTGCGCAAGCGATGCTAAGTGGGATCTATGTCAAGCCTGAAGTCACAGAGAGCAGCTCTGCTGGGTTTGGGTTTGAGAGTGAAAATCCTCGCGCTCAGCAGAAGATGAATGAAGCGGAAATTACTCAAGGTCACGGTAAACAGCAACGAGAATGACAATTCTCGGGTACCGTAGCTTTCCTCGAGTGAGTAGAGAATCTCAGAAAACCAGGGAAAGTACACGGGAAGACCGACCTCTGTGCTCGGCTTCGGGTAAAAGTCAGGCATCTCATCTCTGTTTGTTTCTGCTCACGAATTTACAAGCGAAAACAAAGACTCCAGGCAGGATCCATGGGTTTCCCTTCTTGCAGTCCAGCATAGAATTATCGTTGGGTTTGACGAGCAGTACCAATGAAGAGAATGAAATGCGAGGACGAAACACGGATACTGAAGAGTATATTGATCGCTGTGCGCACGGTCCGCTAAGAATAGGAGCGAGCGGTGATGTGCACAACAAAGGAGGAATCACACAGTGGTACATGATGTCAAAAACAGCCAATATGGAAACGAGGGGGTCCGATAGATTGCACAATCAGACCAATATTCGGAAAGAGGTAGGGAATATTTGCCGGAAAGTAAATTGAGAGAGGAACGCGCATACTGGAAGATGAAGTCCTCGTGTTCAAATCCAAAAGAGCTCTCTGAAGAGCAGAGAAAAGAGGCCTTTGAACAGGCCTTTCACAACTTGCCCGAAGACAAAATGACGGCTTCTTTGAATCTTTACGATCCAATGCCACCAACTCATTGTTATAACTTGTCCAGCAAGCATACTGCAAACGCTTATGACCTTTCTCAGGCATCACCCATGTCGCATCCTTGCATTCATCACACATCAATTATTCGTGCCCACCAAATGCACATTCAGATTTGAAGACCAACCTTGAGCGAAACACTGTTCATGCACTGGTTGACAATTCTGCCGGGGCAAAGACTGCGGTTCCCAACTGACTTTAGCAATTTAGGCGAGAGATTCGCATGCGCGATCTCGCCGACCGTGATTTCTTTTGCAAGTGTACCGTCTGTCGGCCTGACTAGATTGTCAGATTCCAAGGAGGCTCAAGTTTGGTCCATGTAACAGATCTGCCCCACTTTGTACACCGAAACCGGAATCGGGATTCAGAAGAGGGTCCTTTGCCTGGTGTCATTAAAATGATTCATTTGATTACCGACGAAGGACTAAATATCGGAGCCCTTTCCCTCCTTATGAATGAACTGCAAGAATTTGTCTGCAAACTGGTAACGGGAGCCAGGCTCTGGAGAGTGCAGAGCAGAATTCGGAGATGGGAATGCACCACGTCGGGCGGGATTCTCTCTGAACGCAAGCGATTTGAGGTCACCCGTTCAACCGTTACCCGAATCACCTTGCATTCACAAGTGGCAGCGAAGCAAAACATAATGAAGGCTGCAGTATAGTCCAAACCGCGAAGAGAAGCTCAGACTTATATATAGTACTTTGAAGTTTCCATGAACGCAGGTGAATTGTGAGCTAGCTTCCCGTATACATGGATGAATAGAGATTGCAATATCTAGAGTATGATGAGATTAGGGCTAACTTCCTTCATAAGGGTCGGCTGAGAGGACCGTTTGAAGTTCAAAGTCCCCCTTGAGCTTCTGCATGCAAAGGGTATAGGAGCACACATGGCAGACATTAGAAGAACTGTGATGAGATGCTGGCTTAGAGAAAGAGAGAGTGTGTGAGAGTGAGAATGAGAGAAGAATGATAGAAGAGTGATAACGTAGTTTGTATGATGTCATTGTATTCTGGTAATCGCGTCACGTCACGCGTTGGAGCAACCCCGCACTGCCACTTTTTCCTTGGAAATTGTAACGAAAAAAGACCTCCCTCTTACAACTTCACCAGCCACAGCTAAACCCACCAGCTACAATTCTACATTCCAACCATATCTTTTTTTTTTTCTCTTAGGGACGTATATATTGAGGCAAATGGCTGAAGAGAAGACCAAGAAGAAGATCTCCAAGTTGCCTCCGAAGAAGACCAATCCTACTACCTCCACCCCAAACAAGCAAACAAACCCGCCCAAGAAACCAACAACAGCGCCCTCTAAATCTTCCACTCCCCCAGTCAAATCGTCCACTACACAAGCCAATTCGAATACCCCCCAACCGAAGAAAGGTGCTCCTAAGCCTCCGCCGAAACAGAACAATTCGCTTTCCACAATCTCGCAGAAACAAAAGCCCGCTCAGCCAACCAGCAAGAATTCTACACCTGCGGCCAAGCCTAGCGATGCCGCTCCTGAGCGCAAGCCATCCCTAGCGCCCAGCAAGGCCTCAACTCCTGCCACCAGGCCGGCCGAGCCTCCGGCACCTTCTGCAGCACGCAGACCGTCAGCAGCGCCACGTAAGGCATCCGTTCCCCCTGCCAAAGCTCCCGAAGCCACTCCAGATCGGAAACCTTCTCTAGCACCGGCCAAGGCACCGAACCCTACGGTCAAACAAACAGACTCTACAGCATCTGATCCGGAAAGAAGGCCATCTGCAGCTCCCCGCAAAGAATCTACATCGGCCGCCAACGCAACGGATTCTTCCCAGAAATCAAAACCTCCTAAGCTCCCCCGGGCTAAGACAGACGACCAATCGTCCGCGCCGTCGCCAGCACGCAGGCCCTCCGTAGCGCCGCGCAAAGAATCAGCGTCCACGAACAAGCCCGAGTCAGCGTCCGCAAAGAAGCCAACGAACCCTGACCAGAAACCGAAACCCCCGAAGCTAGGCCCTAGGAAGACAAGTGGTCAGCCTCCGACATCGTCTCAATCGACAAGACCTTCCGTGGCACCGCGCAAATCCTCGGCATCTGCTGCGAAATCTACAGCTGGCGGCACCAAAAGCGAAGATGCAAAAGAGGAGGAAGAGGATACACCGGCGCACAAAGTCGCGGAGGAAGAGAAGGATCTCAAGTCCTTCTTATCAGAGTCCGAACGGGCAGATCTCACTCTGCTTGTCGCAAACATCTGTGAGACTATGCGGAAGACGATAGAGAGCAACTTCGATGCTGCCGCGACATTGAAGGACCTTAGTCAAGAAGGTCAAAGCGAGGAAGACAGGTTGGCGAATATAGACTATGACCCAGGCACGGTCGATGTCAGCCAATACGACAAGGAAAGCAAGGCGCGAGAGCAACGTGAGAAAGAGCTTGCTACACCAAAGGTTCAACAATTGAAGAAGGATGCCCTCCAATGGTTCGATGATTGGCGAGAGGTTGTTGTACAGCGGGTTGGCGAAGCGGTTAACACGAAGGAGACTGCATCGAAGCAGAAGGAAAATCCTTCCGCCCAGGGAGCAAAGACTACCACCACCCCAATAACGGAAGGAAGACCAGTCCAAAAGATCGACACGGGTGCAAAACAGGGAGATTATAAACCCCCGAAGCTTGAACAATTGTTTCCCCGTATCCAGACACAGCTCACCAAATTACCTATGCAGAAGCGTATACTTGTACTCCACTCCATACTTTTGATACTTCTGAGCTTGGAGCATTATAACGCTGCATCCCGCGTGTTACTCCTTTATCTAACATCAAGTCTGAAGCTTGGTCTCAACTACCTGCGTGATGACGAAGAGAAGACGGCAAAAGGGTTGTTGGAAGCTGCTAAACAAATTCAAGCAGACCAGGACCTCTTGAAAAAGACCAACGAGGAAAGTGAGAACTCGCGCAAGTGGAAGATAAGGCTTGCCCAGATAGCCGGCGCAGCCGTCGTGGGCATTTCAGGCGGTATGGCTGCTCCAATGGTAAGTCAATCCGTACAATCACCTCGGAGACAGAGTGTCTGACCAAAGGCGGCGCCAATAGATGGCAGCAGGTGTCGGCAGCGTGATGACGGGCCTTGGTCTTGGAGCTACCGCCGCAGCGGGCTATCTTGGCACTGTTGCTGGCAACACCTATCTGGTCGGCAGTCTATTTGGAGCCTACGGAGGTCGCATGACCGGCGAAATGATGCAAAACATCTCAGCAGAGGTACAAGACTTTGCCTTTCTTCCAGTCCATGGAGAACGTAAAGAGCACGATGAGACTATTGAAGCCGCTACTGACACTCGCCGTCTCCGAGTAATCATCGCAATATCTGGCTGGCTTCTCGAAAAAGAGGAAGTTGTGACACCCTGGCGCGTCCTGAAACCTACTGCCGAAGTCTTTGCCCTTCGCTTCGAGCTCGAGGCATTGATGAACCTGGGACAAAGTATAGACACCATGGTTTCCAGTGCAGCGTATGGCTATGCTCAGTCCGCCATGATCCAGCGGACTGTGTTCGCCGAGATGATGTCAGCAATGTGGCCCATGGCCATAGTGAAGGTAGCCCGTGTTGTTGACAACCCCTTCAGCCTAGCCAAAACTCGCGCCGACAAAGCTGGGAAAGTGCTAGCCGACCTTCTCATCAACCGTGCACAAGGCGAACGACCTGTGACCTTAGTAGGATATTCGCTGGGAGCGCGTGTGATTTGGTCCTGCCTGACTTCTTTGGCCGAGCGAAAAGCTTTTGGACTTGTCGAATCTGCAGTACTGATCGGGTCCCCTATACCCAGCGATGTCCACACATGGCGCGTTATGCGCACAGCTGTGAGCGGTCGACTTATAAATGTCTACTCGGAGAATGATTACATTCTGGCTTTCCTCTACCGGACCTCGAGCATTCAGTACGGAGTTGCGGGTCTTATGCCGGTCTCGGGTCTTCTAGGAGTAGAGAATGTCGATGTCAGCGAGACAGTCAACGGGCATCTGAAGTACAGGTACGTGATTCTTGATAAGCTTACCAAAATCAATCTCAAATATCAGCCGTAATGCTCATATGACGAGCGAGGACTACGCTCCATTCGTGCGCATTGAGCCGCAAGTGAGCTCTTTGACCCGAAACCATTACTGACTCTTTATTCTTCCGTAGATACTTGGTAGGTAGTATCCTGCAGAAAACCGGTTTCGAAGATCTCGACAAGGTTGAGATCGATAAGGAAGCGGAGGCCTTCGAGAAGATCATGGAAGAAGAAAAGAAGCAGACCTATATCAAACAAGCCGGTGAAGTGTATGAGAAAGCCAGTGGCAAAGGACTTGGTAAAGAGCTTTACAACAAGTACGGAAAACGGATTGGACTAGACGGCAAAGCATCCTCTGACGGCAAAGATCCATCCGACAAGATGAAGAACATCAGCGATACAGACGCGGACAAACAAGCCACGGCTATGGAGAAGGAGGTAGAGGCTAAGACTAGAAAAGGTCTCATGCAGTGGGCCGTCGAGCAGCTGTACATTTCACGCCCTTCCATTCCAACGACAGGCGATGCCAAGGACGCAGCTGCAAACCCTCAAGGCGCAGTTTCTGATACCACGAAGACCGCCAATAAGACTGCGGATGCAGCTACAAAATCATTGCTGCAGCGCGCCAAGGAAGCCACGTACCTATCTCGCTCTGGTGGCGTCGAAGGCCAGGTCGCGGCGGACGACAAACTCGCGCAAGCACAATCTACAGCCACATCCGCAGCACCCACTGGATATCTCGCAACAGCTGCGGGCTATATACCTACCAGCTACATTCCTGGATTTGGAGCGGCAAGCAAGGGGAAAGAAGCAACCGGTGACGCCGAAAAGCAAGCGGGAAAGCTTCAGCAAGACGCTGGTAAGGCCGTCAAGCCGCCATTAAAGAAGACCGATAGTGCGAGGAAATCGTTGGGTAAGCTGGCGGGACCTGCACTCAAGAGGACAGAGAGCGCCCAGAAGAAGCTCGCTGGGTCGACAAAAGATGCAAGTCAAGCGGCCACGGATGCAAAAAATACCGCTCAAGATGCCGCAAAGGACCCATCAAGAACGCTGTCAAGGAAATCGACGGAAACGAAGAAGCAAGCCGGCGAGGTCTCCAAGAAGGCTGTTGATGTTGCGAGCGACCCTCAAAAGACCGCCGGCGATGTTGCCAAGGACCCATCAACTGTAGCTGAGGAAGGTCAGAAGCAGGCCGGTGAAGCTACAAAATCAGCGGGAAAAGCAGCTAGCGGTGTAACGAGCTACATCCCATCATTCGGTCTGGAGCGATCTTCGAAGAAACCTAAACCAGCAGCCCCTAAAAGGGCTCCAAGCGGGCCAGTGAAAGCAAAGAAGGCCACCGAGCAGGTACCAAGCAAAGCAACAGAGACAGCCGGTAATGCTGCAGATAAAGCTCACGACAAGGCGACTGACACGGAAAAGACATCTGGCGGGTATAGCAGTTATCTTCCGCACTTCGGCTATGGGAGTGCTAAATCGTCTGCGCCGAAAGAAGCGCCGAAAGACGCCGAGTTGAAAGCGGAGAAAGCCCCCGAGGACGCAAAGGAAGCAACGAGTGAGAAAAACGAACAAGCTGAGAAGACAGCAAAGGATGCTAAAGAAACTCTAAAGGATGTCAAGGAGAAGTCCCAACAAGCAACTAACGGTGTGAAGGATACGCCTAAGGAGGCTACAGAGAAGACCAAAGAAGTAGCCGAAGACGCACAAAAGGCAGCTTCCGAAGGAATGGGTACCGCCAAAGTCTTAGAGTCCAAAGCTAGGGAGTCGACCACTGACCCAGCCTCCGCTCCATCAAATGTTGCTAGTACGCTCAGTGGGACCGCTGAATCTGCTACAAGCGCAGCCTCAAAGGCTGGATCAACCGTAGGAGATGCTGCCGCTGGAATACAGAAATATACTCCCAACTCTCAGGGTTTAGGGGGAGATGCCGGCGGCAAAGCTGGCGATGTGGCCAGTGGCGTAGCTTCAGGTGTAACATCTGGGGCTTCTTACCTTGGCAAAGGTGTGAGCGGAGCGGCAAACATGGTTGGCGGTACCCAGGCAAAAGACGAACCAGAGAAGCAGGATACAGAGGACAACAAGCAGAGCAATTCGAAGGGCAAAGGAAAAGAAGAGACCGAAAGCCAGGCGGATGACGACACGAAAGAAGAAGCGGAATTCCGGACACCTGGAGGAGACACACGGGAAGAGGGTAGCCCATCGAAAGAGAGAGCCCCAAAGAAAGAAGGACCCGAAGATCCGTTCGTTGACGAAACTGAAGAAGACGCCTGCTCCGAAGATACCGAAAGCACCATCAAAGTCTCGCAATCTCACGACTCGGACTCGGCCAGCTCGAACTCGGACGCTGGCGAAGAGACAGATACAGACGACAAGGGCAAAGGCTATGCGTCGACCGCTGCGAATACAGTCGGAGACGCTGGCAAGGGTGTCATGGGAGCTGGGGCTAGCGCGGGTGGCGCTGCTGCCTCTGGAGTCTCTGAGGGTATGAGCCAGTTGGGGAAGTCCAGGTGGTGGTGAAAGCTCTCTGAGCGGCACGGGCAGACACTGGAAAAGTTTCAGCCAGCCAACTCTTTGCGTCGATGGCTCCAGTCAGTAGTGCTAGAGCACGGCCACTGGTCCCACACTCCATGCGTGGAAAAGTTTGGACTAACAAAGCGTTCGTCACTCGACCATTGAATTGGTTGTATTTCCACGGCAGCATCTGGTTGCTCCCAGATGCTGAGGATGTAAATACATGGTGTTTCTTGTAGGTGAGCGTCTATTTTGACTGAGGGCGAGATTTTGCTCTGTAATGTAGGGAACCATATACCTGTCAAGCCTACTACTTTAAAAGCCATCTTGAGCGGCATCTTTAATATCATACATAAACTTCACGCATGTCAATTGTACGGTTCTTGCCTGTCCATAGTATCCAAGCTCTCAAGCAATTGACATTACAATACCCACATAAACCAGATACCTCCACATGGAATATCACACTCTGCTCTAATCTACAGTAGATCCGCAGCATCCCCTTCACGAGCGCCAGGAGCCAAAATCTAACGAGCCCATAGTACCGTTGGAAAAACCACACACATGCCCCAACCAAACCCTCCAAACCTAATCTACGGCCTATATGTAGCTAGCTAGATAGGTGGGTGGGTTGATATGTAAGTTATAGATACGTACCATCCTGAATTCCTTGTAGGCGGTCTTTAGCTGATACATGTGTTTTACGATATATGAAGTAGATTTAGCAGACCACGTATCTTGTTCGGATGCTGGAAAGTTGGGTGGGGTCTGAGGCACTCCGTTCATTATTGCCTACATGAGCATTCGTGTGGTATTTTGTGCACTAAGCGTTGGTTCAAACTGGAATAGGCAGGGTCTTTTTAAGATATTTAAATATAAATTTAAATCAATCTCGACCAACCGTCGGTGCCAAAGAGAAAGAGATCGTGATGGACCATTAGGTAGGCTACTTGATCAGCTTTCGAAAATATGTATTGACAGCATAAAGAGGACTGATTTAACATGAGATACTTGAGCGAGGGAATTTAACGGATGAAGTATTGCACTACGCTTGGTTTGATGAAGTATCATATACCCCGCCCGCAGGTCTTGACTCATTTAGAGAAGACTGGCATGTCAAGACCCTGCTAAGCCAAAAAGGTATGCATAGGCTACAGACAGCATAACTCTCGTCTCAACGCCACGTAATTTCGTGCGGCGGATTAAAAACATACTAATAAGCTATCTAAATGGCAATACGATAAGTAACGTTAAATTACTATATTTAATCTAGGAGATTAAGTTAGTATAGCTATCTTAGCACTTAATCGAGTATCTATAGACGATAAACGACTCTTTAGGAGAGTTATTAGAGTTAAGAAGAACTATAATAGCTATTAGATCCTCACTAAGTATGAAATATTAGATCGTAACTATTCTATCTCGAAGTTAAATTGCCTATTTAGTTATATCGATATTAGAATTCTAAATTCGTCACCTATAGCTATAGTAACTCTTTATTACTATACTATATAAGGGAGCACTATCGAGAAGATCTTAGTTTATTACAACTACTGAGATCAAAAGACTTAGTGCTCTATACGTCGATATACGTATATTAAGATAGAGGTCAAGTATTCTATCGTATACTATAGTAGAACGAATTAAGATAATACTTCTAATTATTTAAATATCTTATAAATAATTATAAAGACTTAACGTAGCTATAGAACTCGTGATTAAGACTAGAGAGATAGAAAGACTAAGTGATAACGACGTAATAGGACAGGTAAGTAGATAGCTAGTATGGGGAATAATTTAGCTAATCACGAGGCTAATAAGAAGAGTACTAAATAAGTAACTAAGAGGGTTAGTAAGTAGAACTATAATAGAAGTAGCAATCGAATTCCATCCCTATAAATAAGACGTTATATCTATAAGAAAGTACGTTACACTAGTAGATATTTACCCATAAGATAGGCGTAACGTGCCCACGAGAAAGTATCTTCTCCATGGATATTCGTCATATCCATGGGTATGGCTGATCCATGAGGGTGACGCAACATAGACAGACATCCCCTTTCCACACGCCTTTCCGGCTGTAGGTACGCTTATACACGGCAGTGCACTGAGCCTTTGTATCCCTGGGCCTCAAGAGGGACGCCGTATCTGACCGTGTAGTTGAGCCGGACTTGCGTGAGCTTGCGGAGTGTTAGTTTCGAGGCAAATGCTGCTTGTTGCAATTGCCTTGTCGTATTATGTGATTCATGTAGAGGGGTTTCACGCTGAGAAGGCTACTAAGCCTGGGAGAAGCGGTAGGAGGATAGCTGGCAAATGTCATCTTTGCCATTTTAAATGTCGCTGGACCGGAAATACCACTCATCCAACATCTCTTTCGTTGATGACGGGGTTTTCAGACACTCGCTATCAAAGATCTCGAGCTCCTCTTTGGTGTAGCCAACATTGCAAATCGACAGTGGTCCTAGCTCAACCTTTCTTACATAAGAGCCGATGCGGAGGCTGGCGATGATTGTGTTTAGGAAAAGTATGATAGATCTAGGGTCTGTAATGTTACGTAACGTACAAAACTTGCGAATTTAAGCTCGATGCTCTGTCAAGAAAGGAGACGCAAGTGAAAAGACATGGGGAGATATTTGGGCAAAGTTTTCCAGGTTCTCGGGCTGGACAAGCTTTAGGATGTCATGAACTAGCTCATTTGAAAGAGATGTGAAATGATAATAGATTAATAATATAAGAATCGGTCGAGGGAAGACTACGATGAAATTCTCAATCTACATTCAATAAGAAATGACTGGTCGAAATATTATAGATCTTCGACGGGAATAGTTCGGCAGGGGTAGACTAAAGTTTGATAGGGGTAGAAATTTTGCAAATACTGAGCATATTCGTTTCTAAGGTACCCCCGATCAGGTCGCTGACGACTAGTTAGGCTAGGGTTTGGGTTTGAAGGGATAGCGTTAGATAATGTTCTATTTCTATCAGTATATACCGAGTATATACTAGTTTTCTATTTTCTATGAAGTCTTTGTATATGCGGAACGTATTCGCTGTATCCCCGATGAGTCGTATATGCTTTGCATATTTCTACCCCTGTTAGGTTTTAGTTTACCCCCGCCGAGCTGTATCCCCTCTAGGGCATTCCCGCTGTGGAAATGCTAGTAAATCCTACTATAATCTCGTATACTCAACCAGTGTTGGCAACGGTTGAAATAGTTGGTTTTCAGGGCCAAACTACACTAACTATAGGATTCAGATATCGAAACTACATCAACTGTTAGATATTCAAAATTAACTATTAAACTAATAGTTTTACTAATAGTATAGTAGTTTTAGAAGATATCGTTTTAATTAATTCGCTAATATAGGGCTAAGCCTTAGCCCTATATATTAGCCCTATATATCAGCCCTATATATTAGCCTTATATATCAGCCCTATATATTAGCCCTATCTATTAGCCCTACTCGTTAGCCTTATATCTTAAGCTCATCAAGTCTATAGCTTATTCAAAATTTAGCCTATTCGAAGTCGATAATATTAATCGCAAAAACTGTTAGTGAATCAGTTGGTTTTTAGATTCAAACTGCATTAACTACCAACTGTCAAAACTCAAACTGCACCGTCAACTGCTAGAACTAACAGTTCAACTGTTGGTGGAGCAGTTAGTTGGTGCACCGTTGTATCCAACAAGTCAATTTCCGCGAGACCTGGTGGAATTCCGAGCGGAATGAGGTATTGGGATTTCAGTCAAGCAATTATTAGCAGAGCGTCTTTGCAATTCTGATAAATCCTTTGCAGCTCCTTCTTCATCATGGAGTTAGCCACACTATGCCAATGCTGTATGCTTATATCATGGTCGTTGGTATCGGCAACACCCAGGGAACCAAATTTTTCAATGGCTCCCTCCATCTTGCGAAGTTGTCGCAAAAGAATACCCCGCTGCAGAGTCGCTTGGTCTTCTTCGTCCAGGTCAAAGACACCGACCCGAATGATTGTAGTGCGCGCCAGGCGAGGGCCGGACGATTTATGCGTAGCACTAGCAGACGATGCCGTGCTTGGACGCTCTGGTGAAGAGACATTCGTATTCGCGGCTAACTCATACAGGGACAACATTTTAGTGATGATGGAAATGTAGAGTGTTGCCAGATATGGGCGCTGTACGCATGAGCAGTCGAGAAGCTTCACCACGCCTGAAAGGGCACACTTGTTGGCGTATAAGATAGTATCTAGGCTGTGGAGTACCTCTGGAATGGCGTTACTGTTGGCAGGGTAGGCTTCCGAAATGGCGCAAGCCTGGTCGCCGGATGTCATCTGGTTGTGCTTTTCAGCGGAGTAATGTGGCCAGTGGTGCAGCGAACGAAGCAGGTTGAGAGCATGTGCTTCGCAATCGTGAGCTTCTTTAGGTTTTTCGCTGCCGGTGACCTGATTTGGGTTCTTATGGGAGTCTGTGTGTCGAGTTAAGGCGCCGCCATTGGTCTTGGAAGTAGCAGGTAGTGCGCTATTGTCTCCTGAGATGCTGAAATCTTCGCCATGGACTGATGTTGTGGAAGGCGTTGCAAAGGGCGTCCATGGAGCCTCTCTGAGTTCGTGCTGGTTGGGGGAAAAATACGCATTTTGAGACAGGTCGTAAGGCGTCGGAAGGGAATTGCCAATGGTGGAAGCTGAGAACTTTGAGCCATCCAGGTCTACGCTCATCGTGAAGTCATCATCCGCCAGATACTGGAAAGGATCCGGAAGATGATCGCCATTGTGGAAGGTGATGCCTTTGTTTTTCGTACCGCTTCCGCTCACTTCATTGTTGTCGTATGTCGAGAAACCAACAGTGTCGCGGCCCTGCCGCTTTGTGGTTGACGCTGAAGAGCCGCCGCCACCCCTTGAAGATTGCTGGGTTATGGTTACTGTTCCATGTGCTGTGACTGCTGGCTCACTTGCTACTTTCCGCTTGCATCCATGCCTCCGAGAAATGCTGTAGATACACTGCAACTGGTTTGATGAACAACGCTCGCAGGCTGGCCGCTTTTTGTCACATTTGACTTTGGCTGCTGAGCACGAATCGCACGACGAGCGCACTCGCACCGGCTGTTGAGCAGGGGCCGGACTTGAAAAATAGAATGCCTGCATCTCAAAGAAAACAGGAGACTCTACGTCCTATAGCTAGAAAGCTAATTTACTGATAGAAATACTTCGCGGCTTTCTACAGTTTTAAAAGTCATCACTGCCTGGTACGTGTAAGCTGCCTTGTCTCTAGATCCATTTACCTCAAGCCACTCAACCGTCCATTGCTTATCGATCGCAGGGATCCATATCAGCGCTGACTGTAGCCAGCGGAGCGGACACTAAAAGGCTGTCAGAAGTGAGCCTCGTCTGAATTCTCCGAGCTAGGAACATCCTTCTCTTTGCGTTTGTGTTTCTTCACAAGATCTGCGTCAAAATCCCTAAGATCAAAATTTTGATTGGCCAAGCTCTCTTCTTTAAGATTCTCAAGTTCGAAATTAGTGCATTAGGTTGAGAAGGGACTAAGCCGATTGGAAGAAGATTACTCAATAACGACCACTGTTGTAAATCTCGATCTCCAGACTTCTAACATCGCCTAGTGAGAATAGGGAGGCCGGTATCGCCTATAAATAAGATATCACTGCACTTAGTAGGCCTATCTTAGTTAAGTCTAGTAGTACGTAATACTTCACGACGCGGGTTTTAAAAGCCCCCACGGACCTGCGTGCCTGGTGATTCGGGCTATTCTTTCAAGCCGTCTGACTGCAGCCAGCTTTTAATGTATAGGATTAAGCCGTTGGATGGCAGTCAGCTCGTAATGTATAGTATAAAGCCGTCTTACTGCAGTAAGGAAGCGGGGTGTGGGCTTGTATTACTCTCATGTTCGATGGAAAGGGCCACTGAAGGGCCAGAAGCTATAGCCGACAGACGCCCGATGAAGCCCGGGGGACGCCCGATAACGCCCGGTGAATGCCCGATGACGCCCGGTAACACCCGGTAGCGCTTGGTAAATCAAGATTCTGTAATTGCTACCTCTTGCTTGCTGATACAACCAAGCTTAGTCTTTTGCGAACTAGTATGTGTGCTGATATTAACTGATGGCACTGGCTGTCAATATTGAGTGGACAACACAAAAGCAGTCCTTTCCGCCGCCAGTTCGACATATTAACACACCGTCAAGTTTACCGACTCGAGGAACGAATATGGCCTTCGCAAAGTCCGCCGTCCCTATTATCCTATGTGGCGCTAAAGTAGCGCTTGGATTGGAGTCGGCGAATTTTCTAAGACCCGAATTTGAAGGTACGTAGAGCTTGTCGACGTTTGCTGTGATGTTTCTTATTGACTTACGAAGTGATACACTTTTGCGCATCGGTGGAAGCGGCTTGCGCGGAGATTCCTCGCCTGCTATCGAACGAGCAACCACGGCCCGTCGAGGAGAACGAAGTTGGGACACACAACTACAGCGCACCCCCGAAAGCTATCCTATTCGGGCGCACTTATAGGAATGACAAGTTGCAGGCGGTCCGAGATTCCTGTAAAGGCAAGGCAGAAGTCTCTCATCCCAAGGAACTTAATAGTCCGCCCCCACTTTGCGGACTATCGGTCCAGACGGTCCAACTGGACTAGTCCAGTTGGACCGTCCAGCGATATTTAGACTGTCAGTCCAGACCGTCTAGATGATCTGAACGGACGGTCTGGACTGATAGTCCAAATATCGTTGGTGTAGCAAATAATCATTCAATTATTTCTCGCACTCGGCTAATTATCGGCCTTCTTTCAAGGCGAATTTAGGGTTCAGCTATGTCTGCGGAGCCAGAACGAGTGTTTTCTGGGGCCAAACGCACTGTTTCTGACTCTAGAGGTAGGCTTCAGAGTGAGACCATTGAGATATTGAAGTGTCTGAAGTCATGGTTCCGATTGGGTGTCTTTACGAAGGAAGATCTGCATGCGATTGTTGGTACCATGGAGGATGGAGCAATGAAAGCACTCATTGAGGCCTCGGACTGATAGTCCAGACCGTCCAACATGAGATTGGACGATCTAGGAGGCTGGACGGACTGTGGACTGTTTGTATAGCTTCATTTTGGACCGTCCGAGGTCGTTGGACGGACCGTCCGGACCATTAAGTTCCCTGTCTCATCCCAGGTGAACCGGCTTCGAAGAATGAGACCATCGCTGCCGGACATGCAACCAGGGTCGCGACGAACATAAAGAACGTACTCAACGATCTCTGCAGTACCGGCGAAATGGGCAAGGAAGGTCTATACAAATATTCTTTCCAGATGCTATCAACACGCCCATTTGTCCGCCCCCAATTTCTGAACTATATAGTCGGACTAGTCTAGGACCGTCCATCTATGAACTATTCTAATTATATCGTAGATTATTTATAGACTAGTCTAGATGTTGAACGGACTGTCTAGACTAAATAGTTCAATAGTTAGTCGAATAGCTAATTTTTTGCGTATATATTTAATTACGAAGGAATATTTTTAGTAGTAAGGGGAGAAGAAATCTAAAAAAGCTACGTTATTAACTCAATTTTTAATATATCTTTAACTATCACCTTATTATAGTCTCTAGCGACGATACTTCTAATCTATCGAAAGTTTCTTATCTTACTAAGACTTCATCTATTAAAGCTACGAGGTCTATAGTCTTCTCTAAGATCGTTAATATTATATATAATAAGGCGACTCGTAAGGGAAAGATATTACTCTTGTTTGCAAAACCCTGTGCGTACGGGTCGGAAAGATGTGGTATCTGTTGAACATAGTCGTTTTCAACTTTTTTTCAACTTTTTTTAAAAAATTATAT
>JANQBS010000292.1:0-45170 GCA_033085395.1 Xanthoparmelia taractica | reverse complement strand
AATATTACGTAATATATTTATTAAAAACCCAATGGGAGTATGGGATATCTCATACCTTTCGGTATGGTATTCGAAAATCTGGTCCCATACCATCAAATATACCACACCTTTCCGCCCCGTAAGAATTAGACACCCACTTGACTAACTAAATACACCCCTATTTTGCTATTACAGTATAATAGCAACGCCCAAATAGCTATTGTAGCTATTCCAAGAGATCCTCCATTATTGCTTAATTAATACTATTGTATTCGTTGAAATAATTCTTTCCTTCTCCGCGAAGAACTATATTCTATCTGGTAAGATCCGTATATAAAATTATCGAAATTCTTACCCGAACGATCGCAATCTCACTAAGTTTATTATTAAACCCATCTTTCTTATACTCACTATTATCACTATCATTGCTATAGCTCACTTATTATTATTATATTATCGTATTACTACTACTATAGACAACTGTCGCCCCTTTTAGATTATTCACCTTACTATCTTTGCTGCTATCTTTGCTATAAAAGAAAGAAAATACTACACTATTTGATTACATATATGCGTTATATCTTTATATTAATAAAAAAACCTTCCTTATTAATATAATATTATCTCTTCGTTATTAAGAAAACTACTATTATTCTATTTTCATTATCAAGAAGATTGCTATTATTCTATCTCTATTATAGACTACTATTATCCTAACTTCGTTAACTCTAAATTCTATCTCTCGAGATATTATTATTTTAATCTTTTAAATAGACGAATTTCTATACTTCGAGCACGCCTTTATTAGTCTTATCTTCGATAATATTAAGTAATTTATTATCGATATCGTTAAGATTAATTTTAGGCCTTTATAGATTACAAAAAAAGTAACTTTATTAGCTCGTAACGCACGAGTAAGAGCTCGTTCTATATTTATTGAAGTATTAAGCTATAACTAATCTATTAGCTAAGTACTTAATCGATTAATTTTTAGGTCTACTCTAATTAGATTTAAGACTAATATTTAATTATTAAGAAAACTAAGAGAATCTTCTTCTATTAACGATACACCTCGTTCTTCGCCTCTAAAAAGTTCTATCAAAAATTTTTCTATCGCTAACTTTAATTCTAGAAATTTAATTATTACGAATTTCATTAAATTTAATTCGAATCCTACTTTAGATTTAAGTACAAATTCTACTTTTAAAGCTACTTTAAACTTTAATATAATCGAAATAATAATATCAATTAATAGAATACTGGCTTTTCACAGTAGCAATGAATTACGTTATAAGATCTTTTACGTAACGTATCTGAATCGCCTAATAAGCGAGGACCGCCAGAATAAAATAATATTAATGTTATAGTAGAAATAGTATCGATATCAGTTAGTAGATAAAATGCTAATAATATAAGATTCTTCAACTCGATATATAAGAATAAGTCGATAACTTTCGATACTTCTTTAATAAAGCATATATCAAAAGAGATCTACTTTTAAAATATATATTTGTTTTTAGAGTATGCTCGTAACGTAGCTAGCATTAAGAATAATAAGCTCGTTTATATAAATCTCTAGACTTGCTTTAAAAGACTTACATTAAAGTAATGGTTAAGTGAGCTTTCTAATAATAATAAGCGTCTTATAAAGCTTAAGAATAAACTAGATAAGTGGAAGAGAATACTTATCGAATAATTTAAGATATCTATTAATGTGATAATTAATTCGTTATTGAAGAAAAGATATATCTTAAGAGATGCTATCAGCAAAAGAAAGTCTCGAGAATATATATAAAAAATCTTACGCGCTTCGAAGAATGCCGGTTTAACTAGTATCAAAAATTAGCTAAATATAATCTATAATAACTTGAATATTGAGCTGAGGCGTGACTTAAGGAGATCAAAGAATTGAATTATCTTGTATAATTTTCTTAAGGAGATGAATGACCTTAAGTATAATTAATAAATCTACGCAAATAGACATAACTCGAGAATATATTATTTTTCTTCTTAGGAAAATACCTTTGCGAGATCTTCTTAGAATCGTTCTTCTCAAAATCGAAGTAATAGTAATAAAGATATTTCTAATCAGTATTAACCTCGTTTATAATCGTAATCTTCTTAATAATTTTAACTCCGGTCTTAGCAAAGTGTAGGTTCTAATAATTAATATTAGCGGTCTTACTTTTAATAGCGTCAAATTAATAATTAATATAGACAATTAACTTAGTTATTTCCTCGTTAATATAATTAAAATACTTATTTAAGTTTATAGCAAAACGCTTAGTCTCGTTAATCTCTATAAATCGTCGCATTAAACGTATTAAATTCGATTTCGAATCGATCTTTATTTAATAATCAGTAGTAGTTTTCTTTAAGATTAATATTAATCTAAGATTATTAATAAAATTAAAGTAATTAGAGATCTTAATTTAATGCTATAAATCGTTTAAAAGTAGCTACTTATTAGATCTCTATAACTAACGAAAATACTAAATATAACAAATAAGCTTAAAGTTTAAATTATTAGAAAGAAAATATTAATATCGAATACTCTTACTTTATAAACGAAGATTAATATAAAAATAAGATATATTATGCTAATTCTAAGTACAATTCTAAGCTACCTACACAGTTAAATAATAATTAATTTGCTAACTTTATGGAAATCGAAACCTACTGTCGGAATTATTAGGTATCCTTCTTATTCAAGATCAAACTACATAAGTATTTGCGTATTAACTATTCTAAGAAGCACGTTTATATCAACGAAGTAGAGTCTTTTAACCCCGCTAATAAGTAACCTATAAAGCCTTCTAACTCCGCTAATAAGCACTTAAAAATTATCAAGTTCACCGCTTCTAATTAGGATTTAAGAAATTATTTTATCTTTCGAAGTTAAACTTATATTATAATTAAAGTTAAGCTCGATCTCGCTAATTAAGAAGATAAGATTTATATTAATATCGAATATAATATGAGTTTAATAGATAGATTATGATATTCTTAGCAGTGTTCGAATATAGCTATCTTTAAGATAATAATATCTTTACGAGTGCGTGGAATTAGTGCTTCTAAGCACGAGACTTCGGAGTGTATTATATAGAATATCTATCTTTCTAAAATTAATGATCAAGGTCGAAGAGTGCTTATATATCTACGTAGAGAATTATATATTATCGATAACTTACGTGCTAAAATACTTATTAAAAATAATATTATTAAGCTCGAAGAGATTATTATTAATATAGCTAATAAGAAAGCAAGGATTAATAGCTATAGCACTACGATTAATATCACTATTTAACCCGAGGCGAGTTTATGCGAAGAAAGATCTATATCAAATTATTTATTTTCTCGCCTTCGCACAGCGAGATAGTTCTATTAATTAAGGAAATTAATCTATCTAACGATCGTAATTTCTTATTTAAGTCAATAATGCAGACGAATTTAATAATATTCGCTTACTTGATTAATTATATAATAATTGAAATTCTTATTCGAAATAAGTCTAATATATTTATTTAAATTTTAAGGAAATTGAAGCTTAGAAATATTTTTAAAATAAACTACGAAAATTGCTTTTAATTAATATCGAATCTAAATTCGCCTTAAAGATAATTATGAATTCAAGTATAAACTTAAGCTTAAATTAATTAATTCTTTTGCTAGCTAAAGAAACTAAGCTATTAAATAAAGTTATAGTTTTCGAGAATATATAGACTAGAACTATACTAGTCGATTTAGTTAACGAATTTTCATAGATTTAGAAAGATATAGACTTTATTAAAGTGTTAGAAGAGAAGTGAATAAAGCTCTTATTAAGAGATAATTAATAAATTAAGATTAGTGAAAAAGTTAAAATCTATTTTTTGGGCGTATAAGATCGAGAGATAATCGATAAAGTCTTTAATAAGCTATATGAATAAAAAAGACTTAAATAAACCAAAGAATTCACACTCTTCTCTTATTCGATATTTGTTATATAAAAAATATTATCTAATAACATTATCAAGAAAAGATCGATAATTAATATTCGAGGTTTAAATAACTTATTACTTCGAGATATATATCTAATATCTCTTCAATAGAATATAATAAAGATACTAGCTAATTGTAGTTTTATTTTAATAATCGATGCTACGTCGTTTTTCTATTAATAACGAATATATTTAAACTATCGCTATATACAGACGATTGTAAGTTATAGAGATTAGAAAACCTTTAATGTTTCGATTATAGATTATATAAATTTAATTTTCTATATTTAACGCTAAATTAATAAGATCTTACGATATATCTTTAACGTTAAAGTCTACGTTAATAATATAATTACGAGTGCTAAAATATTTTAATAATATCTATAAAATCTTCGTTAGCTATTTAAACTTTTCGTGAAATTTAATATTACTATTTTATCTACGAAGACCTTTTTAAGATACTCGAACGTTAATTTATTAAATAAAAAAATTAATTCTTTTGACTTAATTTCACTAGAAGATAAGCTAAGAATTATCTCGAACTTATAATATTTTAATATCTTAAGAGAACTCGAACATTACTTGAAATTAATCGATTACTTACGTTAATACGTTTATTTCTATATATAGTTAATATAGCCCTTATAGGATCTTAAAACGCTGCTTCTTAAGAAAGCATCGAGCTCTAAATATTAACGAAAACAACACTCTTTTAAAATAAAGCTATCTATAGCTTTAGAGAAGTAACTAACTTCTTTTCAACTTCTTTAAGAAGTACTATCTCAGCCAACGATTCTTATATATTTTGATAATATTCGAACTTTATAAATTGACTTAAATGCCTTAAAGGAGTTTGATTTTAAGGCGATAATCTTTTATATTAAATCGAATATTAATATTAAATTAAATACATCTAAAAGCAATAAATAGTCTTCTTGTGCAGAGACGAAGCCTATTCTTTTTCTATCAAGGCTTCTAACTATAGTAGAGAGAAATTATTAGCCTACGAAGTTAAAGATTGTCGGCCTTGTTTAGTATCTAAAGAAAATAAGATATATAATCGAATCTTCAAAGTATCCTATAAGAATATAGATTGATTACTCTATTATTATTAACATTATGAAGCAAAATTCGATTATTTTAATCATATTAACAATGCGAATAAACGTTCGTTTTAAGGTAGTTTAATCTAGCCATCTCTCATAAACCTAATAAAGAGTATATTGTGCCTAATACTCTATCAAGGCTTATAAGCCTAAATAAAGATAATTCGGTACCTTATTATTATTCGGAGTTAGATGCTCTCTACACTAATATTTTCTCAACAAGCTTAATAAAAATAAGTACTATATTTCATAAGAAGTGTATTTAAGACTATCAAGAAGATAATTATTAAAAAAGAATTTCTTCGTAGCTCGATGTCAATGATAGTCTTAGCGAGAACGTAGCTTCTTTATCTTTCGTGCGAGAAAAGTATCTCTTTGCTATTAATATTAACCCTTATTTTTCGCCTCGGCCGAAAGAAAATTAATAGCAGAAAGAATAATAAAATCTTACTCACGAAATACAGCGAGATCTTATCTTTCATATTAATAGAATTACTAGTCAATAACGACTTTATATTTCCTCTTTACTAATAAAAGATATTCTCACTTTAACATATAGAGAAGAATATTCTAGCTTTTAGAGATACTATAAAATCATCACATTATTCTAATATATTTATAAGATCACAAAGCACTTACGAGACTTTATTCGATATTATCTAAAGTGTTTGATGCTATAGATAAGAAGATATATATCTTACGATAGCTTATAGTCAATCTCATCTTCGCTCGTATTCTTTTATACTCTAACTATTAACTTTATTCTAATATTATCTCTATTAAATTATAAGTTAAATTATATTATATTTATTATCTATAAATTCACGAAAGTTATTTAATTAATCTCTAATAAATTAATCTAAAAAGTATCTAACTAGATAAAAGCACTTCTAAATCGAATTAATATTATTAATTAAGAAATCTTAAAAATTATTATTAGCGATCGAGATAGAAAATTTCTTTCGAAGCTCTAAAAATCGCATTTCAAACTATTAAAGATTTCTCTACTTTATTTAATAGCCTATTATTCGCAAATTAATAATGCGAGCGAACGTATTAATTAGACTACTAAGATAATTTTGAGATACTTCGTATATATTCTTAATAGATCTTCTTTATAATGGAAAGTTCTATCACGAATATAGATCTTTTTAAATAACTTCGCTTCTTGTAAGATTACGTCGAGCGAAGTAATCTATAATTATACTTTAAATCGATTTTTAAATTTACTTCGTTTATCAATCAAAATTAATTATATCTCTACACGAATTATAATTAAAGACGCTATTAATTTTACTTAAATATTTAATAAATTTCATTATAATAGAAAGTATTAATTAATGTTTCTTAGGGTAAGAGAATAAATACTTCTTCGACTATATAAAGGCTATAAGATTTCCTTTATCCTTAACATTATTAATAAGCTATTATAATAATATATCGATTCTTTTTAGATAATAAATAGAATAGATAGACTCGTCTATAAATTAACTATTCCTATAGAATAAAGAGTCTATCTCGTCTTTATAATAGTATAATTAAAGCCTTATTCTACGCCAGAGAACGATCCTTTTCAACGCCCTCGGCCTTAATATATCTCATCTATTTATATTAATAATAATAATACTATTAATTTAGAAATCGAACGACTTCTCAACAAGCGAATTATTAAGAAAGAACGTGATTTAACTATAGAATACTTAGTGAGATGAAAGAAGTATAATCCTAAATATAATCAGTAATATAATATTAAGAATCTTAATGATGCTTCTAAGTTAGTGAAAGAATATAAGGAGAAAGCAGCTAAAATCCGAGCTATTATATCCACGATCTTATCTCCGCCTTCTTAACCAAACTTATTCGCAAAAAGAAGAGATCGTTCGAGAAAGCATACATAACGCGCACACTATATCTACTTATCTTACTTATATTTAGCGTTTAACGAGTATTATTAATCGAGATATATTTCTCTCTACTCGGTAAAGTTTATGTGAGACTATTATAATTAATTTATCACTTAATATTTGTGTATTAATTAATATTCTAACTATATAATTTAACCGTCGAAAAGACCTCACTGCTACTATCAAAAAGACCTCGCTTTTATTAACTTCTCGCCAATTTCACTAGACTATCGCTATATTAATTAATTAGTAAGATTTTTTTATATACTTTAACTTAATATATATAACTTCAACATGTATATAGCAAGCGAGGTCGCTCGCTTTTCTTCTATTTCGGCGAATGTTATCACGGGAAACGCACTTGTTAAGCTAATCGAGAAAGCTAAGACAAGTGCTTGACAGACTGGCTGACTTAGATAGAATTTTCCAACTTAGAATAATCAAGAATTAGACACCCACTTGACTGACTAAATACACCCCTATTTTGCTATTACAACTTTATTCGCTAAAGAGAAAATAAATAACGAGAACTCTACGATTTTCTTTATTAATGTAAATTATCTTATTATTAAATTAATCGTAGAATAAATACTAGAAGCCGAGCTCGCTTTTAAGAAATAATATTATATTATTTTAATTATCTTTTTTATCTAGCTAGAAATAAGAATTATTATCTATATAAATTCGAGATATATTGTATTATTAATTAATAGATAATTTCTCATCGAAATTCTATTACACGTTAAGTTTAAGAAGATTAACGTTATTATTATTATTAGAGGTTTAGAATCGACGATATGTTTTACTAATAATTATTACGTATTCGATATATATATATCGAGTACTATTAAGAAAAGGAAGTTAGTAATATATATTCGCTATAAAGTTTACGTTATTAATAATTTAAAAGTTAAGATACTTATAGATATAGATATCTTAGAATTAAAATAAATAAGTATTAATATTAGCGATAAAAAGCTATTAATTAAAAGCTATAAAGACTTATTAATTGATATTATAATTTAATTAAAGAATTATATTAATATTCGATATCTAATTCGTAGTTAAAATAAGATTATTATCTTTTCGAGATTAATTGCGAAGATATTTATCGAGCTACGTATTTTAGTATCTTTATTAAATAGAGATCATTTTTTTTAAATTTAAATTAAAGAAGATATATATCTACGTTATATTTAATAAGATAATTAAAGTAATTTCAAGATACGTTAATCTCGATACTATAATTAAGTATAAAGTGAATTTATATTACGTTATATATTTAGAGAATTATCGATTTACGGCGAATAAATATAAAATTAAGATTAATAAATTTAAAGAAATCGCGAATATTAAATTAAAAAATAATATTCTTATATTTAACGACAAAAATTAGATTATTAAGCTAAAGATACTTATCGTCGATTATAACGATATCTAAAAGAATATTAAAGAGATTATTAATATTCTTAATAAGAATTATATAAAGATAAATCTTAATACGAATTAAAATCTAATAACGATATTAAAGTTCGCTTAAAAGATTTATTCGCTCGGCGTACTAAATAGAAATATCGTTAATAAAGAATTTAATAAACTTCACGCCGAGAATTAAATAGATTCAATAATAGATCTTACTTCTTTCTTATAATTAATATTTATTATTTAAAAAATTATATATAAAAAACTAGAGAAGATATTAAAAAGAAAATTAAGAGCAATTATTGATATTCGTAGTTTAAATAAGATTATTATTATCGATTTTTACTCTCTATCTCTATAAGATAATATAATTCATATATTATAAGAGAAAATAAATATTAATATTCTAAATAAATATTAATATTCTAAATAAATATTAATATTCTAAATAAATATTAATATTCTAAATAAATTATTATTATTGTTTATAATTTAATATATAATCTAAAGATTAATATAAATAAATAATTATCTTAGATCGAGTTTTAAAATATTTTAAGATAATAACGATAGAATATAAGGGTTTTTCGCTATACGTGTAAAGAATTATATATAAAGAATTAAGATCGTTTAAGAACTTTATAAGAATCTATATTAACGATCTAATTAGTTTCTCGTCTAGCTTTAAAGATTTTTTTACTTATTTTCAATAACTCTTTAAATTACTTATTAAGTTAAAAATTATTATTAGCTTAAAAAAGATGTTTTTAAATCATATAGATATTATATTATTTAATTAAAGAATAGATACGTTTAAGTTAACGATAACTTAGAAAAAAATTTAAAGTCTTAATAAGTTTAATCTTTCTCGCTAGTCTTAAAATTCTCGAATACTATTTTAAATTAATGAAATAATTATATAATAAAATTTTTTATTATATATAGAAGATAAAATCTTTTTAATAATAGAAGACTTTATTATTAAAAAATTTATTCGTTATTAACGAGTAAAGAAGAAAGAACATTACGAAGAGAATATCTTTCAAGAAGAAATCATTATTACTTAAATTCTTTCGCCTATTATAGAAGTCTTTTTCTTTATCAAAATTATTAATATATTTTAATTCGTAATAACGTATATATATTAATCTCGATATATTAATAGAGAGAGATTTCGACGTTTAAATTTATTATATTAAAAGTAATTCGAAAGATAAGTTTCTTAAATCGAATATTATATCGATTTTATTTAAATTTAAATTATTTAATAATATCAAGTTTAGATATTAATTTATCGAGCTAGAAATCGTCGATCTAATTTAAATAATTCGTAAAGTTAGATATTTTATTAATAATTCGCCCCTTATTATAATTATATATATAATAATAATAATAAGTATTGTTAAATAAGTTAGTTTAATCTTCTTATCGATTAATAAGCTTAACTTACATCGAATTAGAGCGTCGCAATGTTTTTTATAATTTAATTTAAATATTCGTTATAAATTGAATAAGTAGTATATTATATTAGATATTCTTTTTAGATTAATATCTAAATTAGTAATTAAAAAGAGAATATTGATATTCGAAGAGAAAACGCTTAATAATATATTTACTTTTAACGGATTTCTAATAGAAATATCTAACGACTTTAAAATTAAAATTTAAATATTCTATATTAAGACTAAGAAATAAATAAAGATTCTATAAATATTAAATAATAAGTTATTAGTTTTCGAATTTGATTTTATTTTAAGAATAAATTTATTTACTTTATTTACTTTAGTAATAGAGTTAGATTATATCTTATTAAGATCTGCGAGAAGAAAATATATTATTAAGCTTATAATATTAACGCTTATATCGAATTTAATAGAATTTTCGAAGTTATAGCTAGTAATTACTTCTTTCGTAAACTTAGTCGCCGACTATATGAATATATATATTAATATTATAAATATAATTTAAATTAAGCCAAGCGTTATTTTATTTATAAGTCTTTTAACTCTATTATAAGACTAATAATTTTACATTATATAATAGTCGCGAACTTTATTCTCGTATTATTGAATATTAAAAATAATATAAATTATATTATATTAGTAATATATAAGTTTTTAATAAAAAATATATTAATTTTAAATAAAGATAGATACTTAGTAGAAGACTAAGCTAACGTATTTCTAAATACGATTATTAATTAAAGATTATCGATCGCTTTTATCTTAGATAGAGATAGAAAGTTTATATTAGTTTTTCAAAAGATAATATTTCGAAAACTTAATATAGTTTTTTTAATAAGCTTTATTTATTATTCGTAAATTAGTAATTAATCGAAAAGAATAAATTAGATTATCGAGATTATCTTACGATATTAATTAATAAGTGACTCGAAATTAAATTAAATTAGGTATTTAGCTCGTCTTAGAGATATCTTAAATAATTTATTTAATGTATTTTATTGAAAGTTGAGTCGCGTACTTACGTGATATGCCAAGGCTTGGCAAACGCCAAGTCACGTGACCTTATCTAGCTAGATCGCACTTATCTTTCATAGCACACTTAGAATAATATAACTAAGTGTTTTATCTTATATTTTGATAGATTATAAGTCTAGGCTCTACCCGATTAACTGTTATAGTATAATATAAACTTTCTTCTATCGTATTATAATCGTAGTTATCTTTAGAAGCTTTATTGAATATCGACGACGTCTTATCTCAATAAAGATATAGATTACAAAAGACACTATAATGCATCTTAGAGCATTATCACTTATATTATTTTTAAATTCTTTAAGCGTTATTAGACGCTATTACGCTTTTTCTCTACGCGTTAATCTTTTTATTATAAATAATTTCTATCTTTAAGATAATTATTCTAAGTTAAAATAACTGCGATTCGCTCGTAAGAACAATATAAATATTAAGTGCTATATCACGCTATCGATTTAGTTTTATATTATCGATTCGTCGTATTAATATTAATAGTATTCGATCTTATTTAAGATAATATAAAGCGTATCGCTAAGAATCGTCGTAAATCGCTATTAAGCGTAAAATATTATAATTATCGTGCGCTCGCTATTACGTGGTCGCTAAGATTTTTAAGATATTATTAGCTTTTCTACGTAAAACACGCTAAAAGCGAGAGATAATATATTATTATCGCTTATCTTATAATATTAAAATTTAATGATAAATAAATAATTTTTAATATTTTAAGTGCGAAATATTTATAATAAGATTTAAAAATAAGTTAAAGATAAATTCGATAACTAATTAAAAGAAAAATTAATCTCTATCTTATATATTTTAAATATTAATATATAAAAAAAAAGCTCTCTATAATAATAAAAAGAGAATAAATTATAAGAAAATAATCTTATAAGAAGACTAATATAATAATTAATATTTATAAGCGTATAAGATAAGATCTTTAATTAAAAGAGTTAATTAATTATAAAAATAGCTTAAAAAGCGAAATATATTCGAACTCGTATTTATCTATAAAGATAAATATCTTCTTAAAAAAATATCGCTTATATATTAACTTTCTTTCTTCTTTTTCTAAGTTCTTAAAAAAAACTTTATTTAAATATATTTCTTAGATCGCTATATAAGAGAACTTCGTTAATAACGATTTAAATTATATCGAATTAATCTTAGAGCTTAGCGAGACTTCTCGTATACGTTATAGACTCTTATAATTATCTTAAATCTTTTTGATAGCGATAATAACGACTATTTCTCGATTATACGCGCTAATTTAGTTTTTATCTCTAAATAATTAATTTCTAAATTATTACTTAAATCTATCTCTAAGAGAGAAGAGCTCTTCGATTTTCTAATACGCTCTATATTATTAGCGTTATTAATCTTATTTACTTCTTTATTAAGCTCTAAAGTCTAAGTATTATAATCGAAGAAATTAAATTCTTAATTAATTTAAATATATTCGATAAGATCGAGATATTTAAGAATACTTTTAATTATTAAAGATGAAACTCAGGTACGGGTCGGAAAGGTGTGGTATATTTGATGGTATGGGATATCCCATACTCCCATTGGGTTTATAATAAATATATTACGTAATATTTTTGTATATTATAAAAATACCTAAGAAGCTTAAGCGAACGCTTATATAATTATAAAATTCTATAAATAGATTAAAAAGATATATTTTTTTTAAAAAAAAGTTGAAAAAAAGTTGAAAACGACTATATTCAACAGATACCACACCTTTCCGACCCGTAGATGAAAGCAATAGATATAAGACTTTCTAAAAATATTAGATCTTTAATATTATATCGAAGATAAATTTAATTAATTAATTATTATTATTAATAGAATATATATTATAATTTAAAATAGAGCGTATTAATAAATCTATATTATAATAAAAACTCGCTATAAAGATAATTCTTATAATAAAATTAAGAGCTTTTTTAATTTTATTCTTGTCTAAAAAAAGCTAAAAAAAATATAAATCTTATAATTTCGATATTCTTAATTTTATAATTTAAAAGTTAAAAGCTTTTACTCTATTAATCTACGAGAATAATTCTTAAGCGTATATTAATTAATTTATTAATATCTTATAAAAGTTTAGAAATTAATTTAATAAAAATTTCTTTATTATTAATAAAAATTAAAAAAATATCTTATTTTTATAAAGAGCTAGGCTCTTAATATAATTTATATTATAAGCATTAAAATTAAAATTATAACGTCTATAATAAGAAGAATAAGATTAAATATTTACTAAATTATATAATTACTCGCTTTTTTAATATAATAATTAATTTTATAAATTTTATTTTAAATTTATAGATATATACGCTATTAATTATCGTCGCCGATACTCTCGATTATATAAATTAGAGTATTATCGTATTCGTCTCTCTCGAAGTTAATATTATAAAATATAAAATTCAAAGTAATATTATTTTAAGTAACTCTCGCACGTTTATTTATATTATTAAGTATTTTATTATCTATAAAAAAAATTATTTTAACGCTAAATATAATTATAAATATTCACGAGAAGATAATAATTAAGACGAAAAAAATAATTGTAATAATCGTAATAATCGCGTCGATCGCGATAATTATAATAATTATAATAATTAAGAAGATAATAATAATAAGCTTAAAAAAAATAAAGATAAGAATAAAAATAAGAATAAGAATTAATTTTTTAACGCTAAAGTTACTATAGCAATCACTTAAAGATCGCTCGCTATTTCGTCGCGTATATCTTAAGCGCTTATAATCTTTTCGTTGACTTTGAAGCTTTACTTAATAAGTATTATAAGTTTATAATATTTACGTCTTTTAATAGAGCGTAAATTATTATTCTGTTTATAATAATAATTATATTTTTACTCTAAGTCCGTGACTACGTCTATATTTAATATATAACTTACGATTTCTCGATATTTATTACTTTCGAGCTCTTTAAATCGTCTTATTCGATATATAAATTTATTAATAATCTAATAATTATTAGCTTCGATAATATTAATCTAGAATATAAGATTAATAACGTTAAATATATATAAACTCTTTAAGACGTATAATTAATATTAAGCGATAATTATAATCTTATCTTTAAGAGATAATTAAAATAATAAGATTATTTTCTCTCATTTATTTCGAGCGATCTCTTTATTAATAGCGAGTAAATCTTCTTTAGATATATTAAAAATCGTTTTTATATCTTAAATACTTAAAGAAAAATATTTTTAACATTAGCGATTATTAACGAAGATATATTTATTTTTAATAAGTTTTTAATTAAGTTTAATTTAACGTCTTCGAAAACTTTATTCGAAGCGAATATTAATCTCGAAGCGCTAAGAATATAGTATTTACGTTATAATTATTTAAGTGTTTAAAATCTGAAGAAACTCGCTAAGATATATATTAAAATAAATCTTTTAATCTTATTATCGAGCGATATTTACGAGTTATACTTTATAATTAATATAAAATAGATATTATATAAATAATATATTAAGTCTAATAAGCATGAGAATAATTTAATTTATAATAATCTTTAGAGTCTCTTTAAGCTTTTATATAACGATTATTAATTTATAATAATCTTTCTTTATAATAAAACTTTACGCTTTATTATCTATCTCTTATTAAATAAATCTAATAAAATACTTATTATAACTTTTAAGATATTTCTTAATAATATAAAATAAAATAATTATTAATATATACGTTTACGATTCGATTGCGAAATAGAATTTAATAGTTATAAGATAAAGATCTTTTATACATCTAAAGATATTATTTAAAAGAAAACTATTCTCGATAATTCTTAAATAAATAATAAATTTAAGCGTCTCGATATTATTATTTAGCGTAAGATTAGCGTAATACTTAAAGAAAGCGATCTTTTATAAAAGTATTAATCGAAATTCGTTTAGATTATTAATATTCTACGAAATATTTAATCGATTATAAGACGCGATATTATCTCTTATAAGATATATATTAAGTTTTTACTCGATATATTATATCTTCGTATTATCGAATAAATTAAATATTATTAAGTTATACTTCGAAGTTATATCTAAAAAAAGTATTAGAATCGCGTTCTTAAAGATTAATTATTAAGCTATAAAGATAAATTCTATCGTATATTTACATTTAATAATAAAATTAAAATTATTATAAATATTAAATAAATCGATAACGTCTCTCTTAAATTTATTCTTTTTTAATTAAGTGATAACGTTATCGCTAATATTAAGATTATTAATTATTATTATAATCGAAGAATAATAGAGAATTAAGAATAATTCTTATTCTTTATCGTAGTTTTAAAAAAAAAGCGTTAAAAATAAAGACTTATAATTATCGCTAAAGAAGAAATTCTTAAGTTTTTAAATATTATTAAGATTAAATTATTAAAAATAATTTTATTAATTATTATATAAGCGATTAACTGGAAATTAATAAAAGAATTATTTAAGATAATTAGTGATAATATATTTTTTTATAATCTCTACGCCTTTATTTTCGACGTAATTAATATTAATCTCTCGATTTATAATTCGCTTAATAAATAAAATAAATTTAATAATAATTATTAGATTATTCGATATTTATAGAGCAAATAAGAATATCTTATTAAATTCTCTCGCGTTATTAATTAAAGTTAATTTCTTAAAATTCTACGAATCTCATATATATAAGAAGATAATAATAAACTTATATATAAAGATATATTAAAAGCTTACTATAGACGACGAAGTTAAATCTTATCGAGTTAATAAGATCTAAATCTTAATAAATCTTCTTATTAATATATATATCTTAGGCGATCGCTAAATATATGAATTTAAGCGTAGATTTATCGAGGAGATTATTTGATATAAAGCGCGTTAAGTTATTCGAGATTTCGAATAATAAGAAGAAATCGATTTTAACGAAATCTTTATCTTAATAATTAAATTTATAAGTTATAAAATTATCTTTATATTAATTATCGTTTTAAATTAAAAACTCAAATAAATAAATATAAAAATCGTATTTTTATACGATAAAGTTTAGAAAATTATTTATATATCTTAGCTTATCGAATTTATAATTAAAGATTAAGAATATAAGATATATAAGCTTATTAAGATATTTTATAGTTTAAAGTAATCGCCTAGAATTTAATATAATACTCTAATTATTTATTTAAAGAAATTAAGTTTCGAGATTATTGCTATTAATCTTTCGATGTTTATTAATAATATTATTATTATCCTTATCTATATAAACGATATTCTTCTCGCTAATTTTAATAAGAAGAATATTTAAATTATTAAAAATAAGCTTAATAAGAAGTTTAAGATAATTAATTTAGATTCGTATATTTATTATCTCGATATATTAATTATTAGAAATTATATTAATCGCATTCTTCGTCTTAGATAAAAGAATTATATGAAGAAATTTCTAAAGAAGTATAATATATTAAATTTAGCGTTATCTCTTACGCCTATAATTAGCGATAAATTTTATATCGTTAATAATAATTTTATAATTATTAAAAAGAATCGATTTATCTATTAATTCGCTATTAAATCTCTTAAATACGCTTTATTAAGTACTTAATTCGATATTATATACGCTATCTTAGTAATTTCTCGATATAACTTAAACTTTAATAAATCTTTTAATATCTTAATAATATTAAAAATTAATAGCTTATATTTAAAGAAGATTTAAAATTATTTATTAATTATATAGACGCGAATTAGACGAGAGATTAAAATATTTAATGTTTTATTTCGAGATACGTCTTCGATATAAATAGTATAATTATTAATTAATCTTCGAATTATTAATTTATAATCGCTCTTTCGATTTACGAAGTTAAATATATTAATTAAACTTAAATTATAAAAAAGATAATTTAATTGCGAGAACTTCTAAATTAACTTAATTCTAATATTAAATGCGTCTAAGTAATTATTAATTATTACGATAATTAAGACATTATAGCATTAACTAAGAATTCTTAATTTTATGCTCGTATTAAGTATATTAATATTTAATATTACTACGTGCGAGAATAAGTTATCGTCGATATTATTACTTTCGAGTATATATTAATTAATAAATAAATAATCAATAAACTTATTAAAAATCTTTATAAGAATAATTTTAAGTTAATTTAATCTCTAATCGAGTTAGAATATCAATTATAATTCTATCTAAAGAAGCTTCTATTAAGAGAGTAACGTAATAAATAAAAAGATTCTCGATATTAAATATCGCAACAACGCCTTACTATTACCTTATAGATCTATATTATAAAACGTATTACCTTAATATATATTATAATTAATTATTATTATTAAGCATTAATATTCTAAATAATTCTTATAAGATCTTATAATTAATTATTTAACGAAGTTTATATTTTAATTAGATTACTTATTATCTTTATATATATTCTTTAATCGTAATTCGATGAAAATCTAATATATATTTATTAAATATAAAATTTTTATTTTTAAGAATTTTTATTTAATAAAAAATAAAAAATTTATATAAGATAATAAGACGAATATAAGCATATATCGTTTTTTTACTATTACTATCCTACGTTTATTTCTCATAATAAATATATTAACTTCACGATAATTACTCGGCGTTTAAGTCGTGATCTTCGAATCTCATATTTTAAATAGAGAGTCGATAATATGCGAAGAGGAGTATTGAAAGTTGGATCGCGTGCTTACGTGATATATCAAGGCTTAGCAAATATCAAGTCACGTAACCTTATCTAGTTAGATCGCACTTACCTTTCATAGCACACTTAGAATAATATAACTAAGTGTTCTACCTTATATTTTGATATCTTTAGCGAACTAAATTTAAATAGAGTTATTTATAATTATTATCTTCGCGATATTCTTTTATCTTTATTATTAATTAAGATTAATGATAATTTTCTTATAAGCGAATAATTAATATTAAGAAGATTAAGAATATAATCGCTTAGACTAATCTAAAGATAAAAATTACTTACGATTTTTATTATCGCTTAATCTTCTTAAAAATTAATAATATAAATTTTCTAAAGTTATATTAGAGATATATAATATTAAGAATAAAGAATTATACGTTTATTAATTAGCTCGTAAGATTATTTAAAATTATAAGAAAAAATTAATAATCTTATATATAAGCTAAAGATGCTAGCGTATTAAAATATTTATTTAATTATTTTAATTACATAACTCGAATCAAATCTTAAGAAGAAGAAATCTTATTATCGAGATATAAAATTAAATTAATAATCGACGATCTTCGAGTTTAACAAGAATTAATATAATTATAAGATTAACAAGCTTATAGATAATCGATAACGACGTTATAATTAAGAAAAATAATTATTAAGTATCTAATAAGATAAAAAGATTAAAGATCGAAGTATAATTAATAATATAATAAGTATTTACTCTATAGCGTTAAGGATATTTTAGATAACTACGAGAGAGAATATCGCTTATCTTCGTTACGTCGTCGTGATCGATTATTATTAATTATTAATTATACTTGATATAATTAATAACTTCGTTTAGATATTATAATAATATTAAACTATCGTTTATTAAACGTAAAATAATAATTAATATATTATTAGTAATCGTTAAAATAAGATAAGTGAAATAAAATAATAACGAAATTTGTTTTATTAATAAATCTAACTTCGCATTATAATAATTTTACTTCGTATTATAATAATCTCACTTCGTATTATAAAAATCTTATTTCTTTTATCTTTCTATAATATTTTTCGTAATAAAGTCTACGTTAATATTATTATATCTCGCTCTAGCTTAACGTATCTCGTATCTATATTAAATATTCTATTTTAATTTATTATAACGAATAATAGAATTAATAAAATAGTTAATAAGTAGAATTTAATAAGATTATTGATTATAAATTTAATATAAGTTAAGATTAATAACTCTATAAGAAGACTTACGAATAATAAGTTCTTAATTCGTAACGTAAGATAAAAATCGCGTTATTAATATAAGGAATTAAAGAAGTTCGATTATCGATATAGCTCGTATATATAAGCGTAAAGAATTATATTTAAGAATAAATCTTAATATTTTACGTTTATCGTATTCGATTAAAATAGCGTAATACAGTCAACCCTGGCTATAACGAACCCCCTTGTAACGAATACTTGGCTGTAACGAACACACTCTATGGACCAACTTTTTTGTATGTAAAATAACGAATTTTTCGCTATAACGAATTCGTTAGGGTTTAGCTAAGAATTTTACGATATTCATTATAAACAGGTTTTTTTATTCATACAAAATTATACTTCGGCCAGAAATTTCTTAGAAAGCTTCATAAATTTGTTAGTATTCTAAATAATCTATATCACTCTAGGCTTAGCGTCCTCTTAGTGCTCTCTGATTGTAACGAAAACTTGTTTATAACGAAGCCCTCGAGCGGAATTTTCAATTCGTTATAACCAGGGTTGACTATATTAAAGATCAACGATGCTACGATATAATCATTTAAATATATACTTCTATTCGATTTTATAATCTATAAAATTCTCGTAATAAATATTTTATATAAAGATAGAATAACTTATTAATTAGTAATCTTTTAACTAAACGATTATATTCTTATAAATTATCTAAATATAAGATCGATAATTAATAAACTATTTAATAATTTAATTAAAGATATTATTTATCGAAATATATATATCTTATACGAAAACATTAAGACTATTCGAATAAGTACTTTAAATTCTTAGAAAATTAATAATTACGCGAAGATATATAAGAATAAGCAAGATAATAAATTTCTTTTTATTATATATATAATGCAATTTTACTATTCTTCAATAATTAATAAGACTCGCTTTGTATCTACGTTTTATTATATTATTAAGAAAAATCTCGAATTAATACTTCGCAACGAAGATATAAGAAATATTAATATAATACGCGATTTTCTCTCACTTAGTATTAATAATTTATTAACTGGTTAATTAATTTTATAAACTATACAATTAATTCGTTAATCGATTTATTAAATAAAGATTATTACGCGTAATTTATTAGCGTAATTAAAGACGACTTTAAATAAATTATAAGAAATTATTACTTTATTCAAGTCGATACGCGAATTAGCGCTTTCTTCTAATATAATATCGTTATTAATAATAAAAGCGATAATATACGCTACAACACGCTTTTTTAAGTTTAATAACATTATCTTAATAAGACTTAATATTTTGATAAAATATTAATAAAAAATATTAATTATTAATATTAAAAACCATAAATTAAAATTTAATAAAATAATAGAGAAATTCTATTAAAAGAGATATACTCTATTTAAAAATATTCTATGGAAAAGTATTATAATCTTAAAAAACGCGCTTATTATAGTATAATCGATAATAAGTAATATTCGCTATTATATTCGAAATAGATTAATTAAGAAAAATAAGATTCTAATTTTTAACTTTAAATATAAAATTATTAATATTTATTAATAAATTTTTAAATTCCTCTTTAATAAATTCTTCTTAAATAATAATTTATCCATTTTAATAATATAAAAATTATAAAAATTTAATAATCGCTAAAGTAAGTTTTACGCGTTAACGTAAAATATCGATAATATTAAAAATATTTTATAATTAATTAAATAGATAATAGATAAATTAATAAGCGATTTTTAATTCTTAAAGAATATAAAGAAATAAATTATTTAAATAAGAGTCTATTAAATTAATAAGAATATTAATATTATAAGAAGTTTAAGCTTTATATTTAAGACTTTTAATATTATATTAGATTATAACTTATTATATAATTTTAATAAGATAATTAAGATTAATAATATAAGAAAAACTTTATTAAGTATCTTATTAAAACGAGCCCGATATTAATTAAGCTAGAATATTAAGTTATAAGAATAAATATAAGTTCGCGACTATGAAGATCGTTAACGAATCTTCGTTCTCGATAATAATAATCTATTATTATACGCTAATAACTGGAATATTACGAAGAAAATAGATAAGATTACGAGTAAGAACGAATTAATAGATAATAAACTTATATAATTAACTCGAAAAAGAAAGAAAAGAACTTTCGTTAAGTTATTATTAAAGATAATTAAGATTATAATTAATCTTAATACGATTATAAACTTAATTAAAAAGAAGAAATTCGAACGTCTTAAAAGAGTCGTAGATTTTTAATATTAATAGAAGTGCATTAATAAAAAAAACAAAGAATTCTCTTAATTAGTATTTATAGAATTATATAAATAAAGAAAAATAAAGAATTCTAATAGAATAGAAATAGAAAGTTTTTTATTAATTATTAATACAAATTTTTTCTCTCTAATATTTTCCTTCTTAATGCTACTCGCTAATACTATTATAAATAATAATTAAATCGATTAGCTCGTCGCTATGCTACGTATAATTATAATTAAATCGCTTAACTCGTTATTAATCGTGCTTTATTAAGTAAAATATTTATAAAAATATAAGTTTCTTTTCTCTTATTATTAATAGATATTACGAAAACGCTTGATAATAACACTTAGCTTAGTTTAAGACATTACCTTCACATATATACTTCCAATATATCGCCGATTTAATATCACTATCACGTCGCTGATCTAGATTAGATCGCAAATCTAATAATAATTAGCAATATCTACTCTATATATAAATAACTTTATATAACTTACGTAATACTTTTATTAACGCGACGTTAAATAAAATTATATATAAATTTTATATTAATAACGATTTAAGATTATTAATTAATCTTTCTCTAAAAAACTTCTCTTAGCTTTAAGTAATAAGATAAAAAAAGATTAAGAAGTTTATGAATTAAATTAACGTAATAATAAAATATTATTATAATAAGGATTATATTAATCTTACGCTAGAGAAGAAGATATATCTATATTTATATAATAATTACTTTATGCCCGAGCTACTTAATAGAAAACCATTTATTTAATATATTAAATCTTTTACTATTAAACGCCGAGTGAATCGTCTTATATACGAATTAAAATTGTTAATACGGGTCGGAAAGGTGTGATATATTTGATGATATGGGACTAGTTTTTCGAATATCATACCGAAAGGTATAGGATATCCCATACTCTCATTGGGTTTTTAATAAATATATTACGTGATATTTTTTTATATTCTAAAAATACGTAAAAAGCTTAAGCGAACGCTTATATAATTATAAAATTCTATAAATAGATTAAAAAGATATAATTTTTTAAAAAAAGTTGAAAAAAAGTTGAAAACGACTATATTCAACAGATACCACACCTTTCCGACCCGTAATTATTTATTATTTTTAGACGAATAAAAATAATAAGAGAACTAATTAAATAGCGGAGATAGTATTACGATTCTATCTATATATTATATAGAATCTCGCTCTTTAGCCGTTAATTCTCTTATAAATATAATCTTTATTTAATAACTCGATCTTAAATCACGATTAATAATAAAATTCTTAACGAATTAACTTATAAATTTTAATTTAATAGATTACTTAATCTACTTAGAAAAGTTACTATATCTTTATTATAGTCTATCGTTGCTCGTATTTAGATAGCTAACGTTATTTTATTTAGATAAATTAAAAATATTACTATAATAGAAAACATTAATTAATATTTCTTAAGTAGGGCGATTAAGCTTATTTACGACTACATAAAGACTAATTCATCCCTATTACTACTATTATTATCATTAAGCTATCTTAATAATATATTAATTCTTTTGAAATACTATGGAAGATCGATAAATAGGTCTATAAATTAGCTATCCTAGGGTATTAAGATATATATTCGATTTTTAGTATTATCTAACTAAAGTCTATTTCTACTTCTAACTCTAATCTATATAATTATTCTATTTCTAATTTAATTAGATAGTGTATATATAAAAAAAGATATTAATAAGTATAAGTTCTAGAAAGTAAAGCGAATTCTTAATAAGCGAGTTATTCGAAAAGATAGAGACTTTATTATATAGTATCTTATTAGATGATTGAGATACGGGCCCGATTATGATTAGTGATATAACGTTAAAGATCTCACGAACTCTGATGACTTAGTACGTCAATATAAGAATGCAATCGCTGCTACTAATACCGTTTAACTTACGATATCTCCGCGAAGCATTCGAAAATCACACTCAATATTATAATAGATATTATATTCTCATGGCACTTACACTATATCACATCTATTTATCTTATCGCTGCATTCAAACGACTTAACGAATATTACTAATCGAGAATTATTCCCCTCTACTTAATAGCGTTTGTGTGATTATTAAAGAGAGATATTAATTAATAATTGTAATATTAATATTATTGTTATTGTGACATTCTAACTACTTCTACACTATATGCTTATAGCCGTTAATGTAACCTTACTATTATTAATTTTCTAGGATTTTACCGTTAATATAAATTCGCTAATATTAGATAATAGTAATATTAATAAATTAAGGATTTGATTAAGAATATGATAAGCAAGCGAGGTCGCTTATTTTTTTCTTGTTATTGTGAGATATTGTCACGGTTTTTCTGTATGCTAAAGGCATTTCGGAAGATCGGGAAAGGAACGGGAAGGCTAGGCCAAATTTGTATTAGTTTCTCAGTATGATATCCGCCACTGCGGCCCTTAGAATTCGACAGACTTTTCAATCATCAATCCCAAGATCATTTTCCATGACATTATATATTCGCTCTCGCGCCTTCTAAGAGTGAAAAAATAATATTTAATTAAACCTATATTATAGATAGCACTTAAGAATCGAATATATATCGATATAACTTTCTTTCTATAATCTTTCACTACTAATATATCTAAATACGACTTTTATAAGAATACTAATAAGATTCTTTATCGTAAGATTATTATATATTTAAGATATTAATTTTTATATTAATGCTCTAAAATCTATAAGTAAGAGATCAATAAATAACGATAATCTACGGGCTTATAAGCTACTTTATAAAAATTCTCGTAATTACGATTTACGAATTTATAATCGTTCTTCTTTAGATAAGATAGCTATTACTTAGAAAGATAATATTTATAAATTATAACTTACTAAATATATTCGAGATTAAAGATATTTTAATAGAGATTTAAAGTAATAAGAGTTATAATATTCTCTATTAGTATCGAGTCTATATATCTTTACGCTATTTTCTTATTTTTCCTTTCGGCGACTCGTTCTAATATAGCGATATTTCGAATATTAATGTTACTTCAGGGGCCTAGCGAGTAGTCTCTACGAGTAGTAGAACGTCGAAGAGAACGTATCGGCCGCGATAGCTCTACTCGAGTGACTCTGGCCTTATTCTATAGATATATAATACTTATCCGTTCTATTCGATCTTACTATTAACTTTATATAGATATCTTATATAAATTTATCTACGTAAGTTTAATGATCTTTCTTATTGCGAAAGACTACTATAGTATATCGTCTATAATATATATATAGCTATCGAAAGTAATCGACTTTACAAGATAAAGTATAATTAAAAGATTATTTGAACTAATATATATTAAGTAATAATAGATACTTACGCTAGCGAAGTTACGATAGACGATTAAATTAATAAATAACGAGTTATTCTTTCTTTCTTCTATTTAGCGAAAAGACTATTAATCGCTCTAACTTAATCGCTAAAGTATTTAAATTAAAGCTAAAGATTCTTATTAGCGATATCTTAAAGAAGAAGATACTTAATTCGTCTTATCTCATATAAATAATATAATTATTTCTTTACTATACTATATTTATTTACATTAATCTCGCGTATTAAGATCTATTAATAAGTCGAGTAAGAGATATATTTCTAATATAGTTTAATTGTTCTAAAGCGTTATATATAGAAAGTATAACTATAGAGTATTATATTACTTTTTTCTTAATAAATTCTTTAGATTCTTTAAGAGTACGTTAGTTAGATAATATAATATAGACGATAGTTTCTAAGGATGCTTCTAATACGGTTTAGTCTCTTATACGTTATAAGTTCTATTAATTAATTCTACGATATCTCTAAAAAAAAATCTTTTTTGTTATAAGAGCGAAATACGATCGATTTAAATTTTATATAGAGATCTATAGGACTAACTAATCTCTCTATATGAAATCAAGTTTTAGCGTATCTCTATATTATAGTATTTTAAAAACGAGGTCTTTCGTATACTTATATTCTTACTATATTATATTCTGAGGATTAATTCTTTATCGCCGTCGATATAGACGCTATAGTTAATGCTAAGATCTCTAATAAACGTCTATATTCTAATCTTTCTACTATTATAATTAGATATACACGTTATAGTAATTATAATTAATATATTATTAATGAAATAAATACTATTTCGTCTTATTAAAACTCAGATATGAATAAATATAATAAGCGATTTTTAAAGAACTTCTACGACTATACTATATCTAAACTAGACTTCGACTATCTTAAATATCGTCGATATAGATCTATTACGATTCTAGAGAATAAATCTAAATAGAACTATCTATATATTTAACAATAATATATTATAAAAGTTAATATTTTATTACTTAATTTAATGAATTGTGTCTTTTAGAAGTCTAATATAAATTTATTATCTCTATCGAAGATAATCGCTTAAGATATTTCTTAATCGTATCTTATTATCGAGATAAGAAACGCATTAACTTATTTCGCGATACTTTAAGTGTTCTTTTTGAGAATAATTAATAGTTTCTTATTAAACTTACATATAATAATAAGAATTATATCGTAATTATCTCTTCGTGTGAGCCATAGAGCGACGATAAATTTTATCTTTATTATATAAAAAGGCGTTGGCGAGAAAGTAATCGAGCGTAGTAATTCGTATAGCGTATATCTCTTCGTTTAATTAACTTAATATTTTAGATAATAATAAATATATTTCTATAATTATCGTGATAGCTTTCGTAGATATAACGAGCTTACGATGCGATCGTATATATAATGAAATTTATTATAATTATAATATTTATATGTTAACTCGAAGACTTTCTTATATAGAGTCTTAAGAATATATAGTTATTTCTTATTATTAATTTCGTTAATAAAATAAATAAGTTTATTACGGAGTTTAAATCGTAATTTCTCTAATTATTATTCTATATTTTATTTATCGATCGTAGATTAAGCGAATTTCAAGATCTTAAGAATTTTAGCTCAGCGCTTATTATTAACGTAGCTTCGCTTTAGTCTAGACTTAAAGTCGTTCGATATCTTAATATTATCCTGAAGTCGTCCAATATCAAGTTATTTAATATGTTATTTATTTATAATATTTTTATATTTCTTATCTTTAATTAAGAGAGAACGTTAGATATAACGTAAAGCTTTTTAGACTTATATTATACGTTAAGACTAAATTAAAATAAATATATAGAAGCTTTTACTAGTCGTAAGTTAAGTTTATTAATACTTATAAAGATTATTCTAATTTATCTAACTATAAAGATCGTCGCCGAGTAATTCGTATATATTATTACTCGAGATTTACTCGGCGTCGCGTCGGCGTGCTAAGTTACAATAAGATATTTAATTCTTCGCATTAATTATATTAATTCTACTATTTTTAATTTTATAAAATAATAATAAGAATTAATAAGAATTAATATCTTATTAAGAAATATAATACGCTCGATATTTTCTTTATTAAAAATCGTTTTATCGTCTTTAATATAATAGATAATTACGTCGAAGCTCTATTTAAAAGCGTTAACATTTATATATAGTCGTCGATTAAAATTATAATAAACGAGAAATATTAACTCTCTAAAGACATTTTATAGTTTTTTAAAAATATAAATCTCTTTCTCGATAAAGATATCGAGACGATTTTTTTATTAAATATTTTAAGAACGTTAAAATATATTAAAATCTTTCTTAATTAAAGCGATTATACTATTTATATATAATAGAAAATATAATTTCTAAATTAATTAATTATTTTTAGATATATTTTTAGATCTTTTAAAATAATGAAAAAGCTAAGCTTAATAATAATTGCAAGTTTCTCTTCCGCGATGTTTAGCTTTAGATTATCTATCTTTTATTTTATTAGCGTTATCGACGAATATCTTAAAAAGATCTTAGATACTTTAATAGCGATATAATACTTCTCGAAGAGAATAAAGACTCGTTATAAATAATTTAGATACTTTTTTAAAGTATTACTAAAAATTATAATATCGTTAATATAAGCTTTAACGAAGCTTTAAGAATCTATTATTACACGTATATTAAGCTATTCTTAAAATCTATAATAATTATATTTTATTACTCGCTCTCGCGATAGATAATTATAATAAGCTTATAATAATTCTTATAGCGTATTAATTATTAATAAAAGAAACTCGCTTTGTTTTTAATATAAATATAATTATTCTTTTATATTAATATAGTAATATTTGCTTATAGTAATATTAAATAAGAGTTAAATTTCGTAATCTCATTTAATTCGCGAATATCGATAACTATTTATTTTTTACGAGTAAACGCCTTATCTAAGAAATAGATAATTCTTTATATTATAAATATTAAATAATTATATAACGTCGACTTACTCGTTTAACTTATTTTTTCGTTCTTATATAATCTATTAAACTTCTAATCTATAAATTATTTATTTTTTTATTCTATTAAATAAATCTTCGTAGACTATAATTTAACGTTAGATAGCGTCTTAATCGATATTTATTTCTTCTCTAATATATTTATTACTTTATTGAAATCGCGAAATATCGATAAATAACATTTAATTACCTTCTAAACAATACTCGTCTAATAGAATATTTAATCTAACTAATAAATAATAACGTTGTTAATTATAGTATACTCGCTTAATAAGAGTATAAACGTTTTTATTACTTCTATCATAGCGAGAGTAATGATAATAATATTTCTTTTTTAGATAATCGCATAATTAATATTATCTTAAATAAGATAATAAGAAAATATTCTTTCTCTTTATATTTTAGAATCTTTCTTAATCTTATTTATTAAGAAATAATTATTATAAATAATAACGTTTTTCGAATTTATATTATAAATATCTCGGCGTTAATTATATATATAATTATTTCGCTTTCGATATCGAGATTTATTAATAAAATTCGCGACTTAAATAAATAATCGCGACTTTTAAATAAGATTCTTCTAAATTTAATAAATATATTTGCAATTTAAAATAACTTTATAATAATTCGCTTAATAGCTTATATTATTCGTTTTTATCGCTTCTCTAAGAATTTAACTATTAACGAATATAATATATTCTTACTTGATCGAAGACGCTTCGCTAATAAATTTATTATCGCTTCTTTTAAGTCGAGAATATTAATGTTAATTAATATTTTAATACTCAATTTTCGATTAAGTAAATATCTCGATTAATCTTAATTATAGCGAGCGTTTCTATCGCTTCTTCTTTTAGAAAAATATTAATATTTGTATATATAAAGCTAATATATTTAATATTTTTAATCTTATATATAATAATAGACTTTTAAATATAAAGAATCTCTATAATTAAATATTTAAAGAGATATTATACTTTATTAAGAATAGATATAATATAGTAGATATCTACTTCTATATCGATAAAGTTCGACTTCTCTTTAATAATCGTACGTATTATAATATACTTTTAAGAATAAAATTTATATTCTTTTTTAATAATAGCAAATAATTACGTAGCTATAATTAAACGCTTTTATAGATTATTAGCGCTACGCGACGCTATTTAAAACGTCGTCGACTTTTTCTAGTTATTACAATAAGTACGTATATATCGATAAAGCTTATTATTAAAGTAGTAAACGACTTCGCAATAGCGATAGATAAACTTCTTCTATATAATAAAGTGAGTGTCGATATAATCTTCTAAATATTTCGTATTTAATTATTTATAACTATTTAAGTAATATAGCGACTTCTTCTCGTCTTCGAGAAAATTATTTAATATCTAATTATCGATCTCGAGAGTATTTAATAGAAGATCTATCGCAATTAGCGATAACAATCTCGACTCTACGAAAATAAGTCTAATAATAATTATAATTAATATTAATCTTAGTCTTAATAATTATAATAGTAAGTATTAGACTTTAATTAATAATTATATTATAGCGACTATTAATATTAGTAACCTTACTATACTCGGCCATATCAGCCCTTATTTTATATCTTTTAAAATTCTTATTCGTCGCGAGATACTTATTCTACTCGTTAATCTTAAAACGAACTATTATCTTAATAACCTTATTTATAAATAGCGATAGATCTTATAAATGCGTTAGGTTCTTCTTAGAAATAGCAATAAACTTAATTCTATCGATAATTATATTAATATATCTAAAATAACTAAAATAATCGATCGTTTTAGTCTTATTAGAATAAGTATTTAATACGTTCTTAGCTAATCTATTTTAGTAATAAGAATAAAAAGAATAAGATAAAATCTTCTTCTTTTCTTCGATCTCTTTTAAGAACTTATTTAGCGTAATCTACTTTATAGACTAATTAATATCTCGCTTTAATAATAAATCGAGATTACGTTAGACTTATATTAATTATTTAAAAAACGAAGTTAAAATTAATATATTTTATATGATTAATTATAACTTAAATCTAGCTAGACGACTCTTTATCGAAGTAAATATCGACGATATAAAAGCGTTCGTTAATTAGCGAAATAAGAGCGATAGAATAATTCGATCTAAAGCGTTTCTATAACATTAAGATCTACTATTTATTTATTTATCGTAGTATTAATCTCTTAAGTTTATTAAGCTCTCTTATATATTAAATAAAAGTAATATTACGAAAATAAATATTTAAGTTAATACGTATTAACTTCTTCTCTTTCGTTAGAATTATATTCTTTACTTATTTTATAAAGAGATATATATTACGATAATATATATTTTTATCTTCTTTAATTATAAGATCGATATTTATTAATAAGACTAGATACGAGTTAAAGAAATTAACTTCTTTTAATCGCTATTATAACGTAGCGTTATCGTTATTATTAGGCGAATCTTAAGAATCTTATAAATTTACTTATCTAGCTAATTTAGTAGAGTCGATAATAAGAGTATTAAATATTTGACGAAGTTTCGTTCGCTAAGTCTCTGTGAAGTCGATAATAATTATATTAGCTTACTTTAGTAAGTCTATAAAATTATAATAAATAATCTTCTTCGCTAAAGTATCGAATATCGTAAATAATAAATCAAGAAGTAAAGAATATTCTAAAAAGTTAAATAGTGTAATAATAAATAAGAGTTACGGCGAATCTATATTAGAAGAAGTATTCGAAGAAATTAAGATTAGCGATAAGATTAACGTATAATTAATAGAGAGTAATAGTGCGAGTGTACGTAATTAATAAATAACTTTTTTAAATCGTAGCATTAATCGCCTAAAGCTTAATTTATTAATTATTCACGATAAGAAGTATTTCGACTCGTCGAGGGAAACTAATCTATCTCGACGATTATTTAGAATATCGATATCGATGCTTAATCGACGACTTTAATACTTCTTCGTCTATCTAAGATAGCGTCGAATTAAATATTTAATAATCTCTCTTATCTATTATTCGAGAATATTAAGATATTTATAATTTATTCGATTAAACTTCTTAAATTATTAAGTAAATATTATTATAATCGATTTTAGAAAGATAATAATATTCTCGACTTATAGAATATATCTAATAATATCTATTAGAGTAATTACGAAAGCTTATTCGACTCTCTTAAAATACGTAGTATAGATCTTTAAGAAGAGATAAAATATATATCGCTAAAAGAGTAATAGATAGCGAATAGCTATTAAGTATAGAATTAATACTTAGTAAGTAATTCGTGATACTCGCTATAGTAGAACGAAATGAATACGTTATTATTATTTATCGGGCATTGAAAGATTAAATAAAAGATAATTAATTTTTCTCTAACGAAGACTGCTACCTAAATATCATTTGCTTCGGCTAAGACCGGGCCAAGCTAAGGCAAGTACTAGTTACGACCGAGACAGGTAGGTATTATTCGTAATATATATTCGTCGCGAAGTTTACGTTATTAATAATCTAAAAGTTAAGATACTTATAAATATAGATATCTTAGAATTAGAATAGATAAGTATTAATATTAGCGATAAAAAGCTATTAATTAGAAGCTATAAAGACTTATTAATTAATATTACGATTCAATTAAAGAATTATACTAATATTCAACGTTTAATTCGTAATCGAAATAAGATTATTATATTCTCGAGATCGATTATCAAGATACTTATCGAGCTACGTATTTTAATATCTTTATCGAATAGAGATTATCTTTTTAAATCTAAATTAACGAGAATATATATTTATATTATAAATATTAATCTCTCTTTTATTTATATTAAAAATAATAATAAAATAATCAAAGTAATCTCGAAATACGCTAATCTCGATACTATAATTAAGTATAAAGTAAATTTATACTACGTTATATATTTAGAGAATTATCGATTTATAACGAATAAGTAAGAAATCGCAAATATTGAATTAGAAAATAATATTTTTATATTTAATAATAAGAATTAGATTATTAAGTTAAAGGTATCTATTATTAATCACGACGATATTTAAAAAAAATACTAAAGAGATCGATAATATTATTAGTAATAAGGATATAAAGATAAATCTTAATACGAATTGAAATTTAATAATAATATTAAAGTTCGCTTAAATAATTTGTTCGCTCGACGTACTAAATAGAAATATCATTAATAAAAAATCTAATAAACTTCATATCTAGAATTAAATAAGTTAAATAATAGATCTTACTTTATTCTTATAATTAATATTTATTATTTAAAAAATTATATATAAAGAATTAGAGAAGATATTAAAAAGAAAATTAAGAGTAATCATCGATATTTATAATCTAAATAAGATTACTATTATTAACTCACACTCTCTATCTCTATAAGATAATATAATTAATATATTATAAGAGAAAATAAATATTAGTATTTTAAATAAATTTTTTTTCTATAATTCGATATATAATCTAAAGATTAATATAAATAAATAATGGTCTCGTATTAAGATCTAAAATATTTAAGATAGCGGCGATAAGATATAAGGGCTTCTCGTTATACGTGTAAAGGATTATAAATAGAGAATTAAGATCGTTTAAGAACTTTATAAGAGTCTATATCGACGACTTAATTACTTTCTTATCTAGCTTTAAAAATTATCTCGCTTATCTTTAATAACTTTTTAAATTACTTATTAAATTAAAAATTACTATTAATTTAAAAAAACGTTCTTAAATTATTTAGATACTATATTATTTAGTTAAAGAATAGATATATTTAGATTAGCGATAACTTAAGAAAAAATTAAAATCTTAATAAGTCTAATCTTTTTCGCTAATCTTAAAGCCCTCGAATATTATCTCGAATTAACGATATAAATATATAATAAAATTCTCTATTATGTGTAAAATATAGAATCTCTTTAATAAGAGAAGACTTTATTATTAAAAAACTTCTTCACCGCTAATAAACAAAGAAGAAAAAGCTTTACGAAGAGAACGTTTATCGAGAAAAGATTATTATTTACTTAAGTTCTTTCGTCTATTATAAAAGTTTTTTTCTTTATTAAATTTCTTAATATATTTTAATTCGTAATAACGTATATATATTAATCTCGATATATTAAAAGAGAGAAATTTCGATATTTACGTCTATTACATTAAGAATAATTTAAAAATTAATAAATTTCTTAAATCGAATATTATATTAACTCTATTTTTATTTATATTACTTAATAATATCGAGTTTAGATTTTGATTTATCGAGCTAAAAGTCGTCGATCTAATTTAAATAATTCGTAAAATTAGATATCTTATTAATAACTCGCCCTTTATTATAATTATATATATAAATTATTTAATAATAATAAGTATTATTAAATAAATTAGTTTAATCTCCTTGACGATTAATAAGCTTAACTTATATTTAACTCAAATATCGTAATATATTTTATAATTTAAATTAAATATTCGTTATAAATTAAATAAATAATATATTATATTGAATACTCTCTCGAGATTAATATCTAAATCGATACTTAAAAAGAGAATATCGATAATCGAAGAGAGAACACTTAATAACGTATTTACTTTTAACGAATTTCTAATAGAAATATCTAGCGACTTTGAAATTAAGATTTAAATAATTTTTATTAAGAATAAAAAATAAGTGAAGATTCTATAAATATTAAATAATAAATTATTAATTCTCGAAATTTAGTTTTATTTTAAAGAATAAATTAATCTACTTTATTAACTTTATTAATAAAATTAGATTATATCTTATTAAGATTTTTAAGAAAATAATATTTTATTAAGCTTATAATATTAACGCTTATACTAAATTTAATAGAATTTACGAAGTTATAATTAAAAATTATTTCTTTTATAAACTTAGTTATCGACTATATTAATATATATATTATTATAATAAATGCAATCTAAATTAAACCAAGCGATACTTTACTTATAAGTCTTTTAATTTTGTCGTAGAGTTATTAATCTTATATTAATAATAATATACAAGTTTTTAAAAAGAATTATATTAATCTTGAATAAAGATATATACTTAATAGAAAACTAGACTAACGTATTTTTAGATATAATTATTAATTAGAAATTAGAAATCGCTTTTATCTTAAATAAAGATAGAAAGTTTATATTAACTTTCTGAAAGACGATATTTCGAAAACTTAATATAACGTTTTTAATAAGCTTTACTTATTATTCTTAAATTAATAATTAAATTAAAAAAACTTAAATTATTAAGATTATCTTATTATATTAATTAAAAAGTAACTTAAAAATAAATTAAGTTAAGTATCTATCTTATCTTAAAGATATTTTATATATTTTACTTAACGCCACTAACGAATTAAGTTTAAATAAGATTATTTACGATTATTATTTTCACGATATTCTTTTATCTTTATCGGTGATTGAGTTTAATAATAATTTTCTTAATAAACGAATAATTAATATTAAGAAGATTAAGAATATAATCGCTTAGATTAACGTAAAGATAAAAATTGCTTACGATTCTTATTATCGCTTAACCTCTCTAAAAATAAATAATATAATCTTTTTAAAATTATATTAGAGATATATAATATCGAGAATAAAATATTATAAATTTATTAATTAGCGCGCGAGATTATTTAAATTTATAAAAAGAATTAATAATCTCGTACATAGACTAAAGATATTAGCGTACTAAAAGATCTATTTTGTTAAAATAGCGCAATATTAAAGATTAAAAATATTACGATATAATTATCCAAATATACACTTCTATTCGATCTTATAATCTATAAAATCCTCGCGATAGATATCTTATAGAGAGATAGAGTAAACTATAATCGATAGTCTTTTAGTTAAGCGATTATATTATTATAAATCGCTTAAATATAGAATCGATAGCTAATAAACTATTTAATAATCTAATTAAAGATATTATTTATTAAGATATATATATCTTATATAAAGCTATCGAGATTATTTAAATGAATACTCCAAATTCTTAAAAAACTAATAATCGCGCGAAGATATACGAGAATAAATAAGATAATAAATTTCTTTTTATTATATATATAATATAATCTTACTATTCTTTAACGACTAATAAGACTCGCTTTATATCTATACTTTTTTATATTATTAAGAAGAATCTCGAATTAATACTTCGCAACGAAAATATAAGAAATATTAATATAATACGTGATTCTCTTTTACTTAAAATTAGTAATTTATTAGCTCGTTAATTAACTTTATAGATTATATAAATGATTCGTTAATTAACTTATTAGATAAAGATTATCGCGCGTAATTTATTAGCGCAATTAAAGATAACTTCAAATAAGTTATAAGAGATTATTATTTTAATTAAATCGATACGCGAATTAACGCTTTTTTCTAATATAATATCGTGTTTAATAACGAAGACGATAGTATATATTACGGCACGCTTTCTTGAGTTTAACGATATTATCTTAATAAGACTTAATGCTCTAATAAAATATTAATAAAAATTTTAATTATTAATATCGAATATAATAAATTAGAATTTAATAAAATAATAGAGAAATTTTATTAGAAGAGATATACTCTATTTAAGAATATTCTATAAAAAAGCATTACGATTTTAAAGAACGCGCTTATTATAACATAATCGACGATAAGTAAGATTTATTATTATATTCGAAATAGATTAGCTAAAAAAGATAAGACGCTAACTTTTAACTTTAAATACGAAGTTATTAATATTTATTAATCAATTTCTAAATTCTTCTTTAATAAATGAATCTTAAATAATAATAAATCTATTTCGATAATGCGAAAGTTATAAGAATTTAATAATCGTTAAAGTAAATCTTACGAAGTTTAAATCTCGAGACTTCGATATTCTTAACTTTATTTTTAAGAAAATAAATAATATTATTCTCGCGAAATATAATAATAACTCTTAAAGCTATATTAATAAATTTATAAAGATACTAAAAGAGTTTAATACTTTTTTCTTTACGGAGGTCGACATCAAAAGTCCTGCACATGCGCGAAAACTCTTGGCATTCTTGGTATGCTTGGCAAATCTTTCAAATTTCTTGAATATTAATGCTTTCTACTTAGTAGCGATATCAATGCTACATATACGGAGTGCATATATACGGAGTACATATACATTATAGCGACGTTATAGCTATGTATAAGAAGTATATATATCTTATTACGAGTCGCGACATTAATACTAAAGTACATTAATCTACGAGAAAAGGGGGAGAGTTCTATTAATTTTCTATTATATATAATTCCATAGTAATTATAAAAAGAAGTCTTCTTTATATTCTTTATATTAAAATATCTATAGATAAAGCTTAGACTATTAATTATAATAACGAAATTAAACTTTAGATACTTACTTTAGCCGAAGCTAATATTATTATTAAGATTATTACTACTATAATTAAGATCTCTCGTTTTACTATTAATCGTCTATAAAAATAAGCTTATAAAAAATATAATCTTAATAACTTTAAGAAATTGCTATTTTTATATATAAGTAATATATCTAGATCTAGATAATCTCTAGTTATTATTCTCGAACTTAAGAGTGCTTTTTTAATTAATATATAAAAGGATCGCTATAATCGTAAAAGGACATCGTTTATACTTATTATCGAGTAAGAAATCTTATTTATAATAGTATTACGAGTACTTAGATATAATAACTTTCGATCTTATAAAATAATTAAAAAATCGTTTCTTATAAAGATTATAATAAAAGCTCGATATTAATTCGCTTTACGATATAAGAATTAAACTATAAAATAATAAAAAGACGTTATTTAAAGTAACGAAATAAGTATAATTCTAAATTCTCGACGTGAGAGAGTGCGAGTTTAATATTAATCTCATGAAGTCTTTATTAAGTCAACTATATAACGTTATTTCGTAGATATTATAAAATTTATATTTTAGGGCTATTTTTTTATAATAAAAAGAGATTATATTATATTTAGAGAATCGAAACGATTAAAGAAAAGAAGATATATACTAAAAATCTCGCGGCTATTAATAAGGCTTTGAAGTCTAAGTGCAAGTTAACTTAAGAACTTAAGATCGATATACGATATACGATATATAGACTTACGAAATCTTTCTAATAAGAAGCCTAAGTAATATTTTAATATAAAGATTAAAAAGATTATTATTAATAAAAAGAAGAAGAGAATTCATTAATATCGCTATTAAAAAAAGATCTAAAATTTTAAAATTCTCGAATTTCTCACGCTTATTAAATATAGATTCTTATTTAAAATTTACTTAGAAGTATAAATTAAATAGATTTAATATTATAACTATGAAGAATAAGATCCCGACACACGCATTTAAGCATTAGACTTCTATCTTTATAATTATAAATATTCTTAAAATACTTTAATATAATAACTCGTCGAATCTTAATATAATTAAATCGTATTAACTCTAAATAAAGCGTTAGATTATATAAAATAATATATCGAAAATTCGAAAGAAGATTTAAAAAACGATAAATTTTTTATTAAAATAAGAAGCTTATTTAAGAGAGGATTTAGAGATAAATTAAGCGAATACCTCGATATATTGCTACAGTTATTCGTTTACGGGGCGGTAATAAGTATCGAAAAGACCGTGTGAGAGGGGATATACGACCTTATAATGCTATTAAGCGAGCAAATAACTATACTCGTAGATACATAAAGAATATCCATTGGATTATAAGACTATATAAGGTTTTGATAGGAATCTCAAGAATGTCAAGAATGCCAAGAGTTTTAGCGCATGTGCAGGACTTTTGATACCGACCTTCGTAAGCTTTATTTCGACAAAAATTATAAAATCTATCGCTTTTACTCGAGCTTAGACTTAATTTATAATTTATATTACGAGTAATATAATTAGACTTATAATACTTTTAATAATAATAATAACGAGTCGAAATTTTTTTCTAAATTATATTATTACGAGATTTATTAATATTATTACGAATCTTATAAGCTTTATTATTATAATCGAAGTATAGATATTAATCGCGTTAATTAATATTATCTTTACGTATATTTTATAGAATATAATTATTTTAATCGTTATCGAAGATTATTTTTAAAAATAAGATTTAATTGAGAGCTTATATTAATAACTCTCGTATCTATATTTAAATTAATAATTATTATAATTACTATAAAAAGAACTAACACGACTCTTTCGAGTATATTATTCTATATTCTTATCTAAAGTTTAAAAATAATAATAAATATAATTAAGATAATTATAACGATTATAAAGATCGTAATAATCGTAAAGAAAAGAACTTCTTAGATAAAGATAATAAGAATAAGAATAATTTTCCTTAAAAGCCTATTATCGAAGTCGCTACTACTATAATATATATTGAATTATCGACGATTTATAGCTTTATAATCTATATTAAGTAATTAAGCTTAGCGACGATCTATTTAATTGTCTAATCTTAAGTTTTTTAAAATTAAATCTTTTAATCTTATTTTAAGAGATTATTACTATTTAAAATAATTATAAAGATCTTATTAATATTTTTAATCGCTATATTATCGACGCTATAATTTATCGACTACGTATACTCTTAATATATAACTCGAGATCGTTTAATCGTTTAAATCTTTATCTTATTCGCTAAATTAATTAAGATTAATAAGATTATAAATTATATTATAATTAAAAAACTTAAATATATTTAATTAAAATATAAGAGATTTACAAGTAAACGTGTCTTAATTATTAATAATATTTAATTTATATTAATTAATAAGTTTAATCTAATTTCTTAGAAATAATTAAAATAATTTATTTTGTTTTATTTTTATATCTAACAAGATCGATATCGAGAGATATAATATTATTTTTAAGCGCTAGCGTAATCGACTTTATATATTTAATATCTAAATAGACGTTTTAGTATACTTAATAATAACTAATAAAGATAATCTCGCTTATAATAAGTTCTTATTTATTATAAGTATTCTCGCTATTGAAATTAATATTTTAATGTCTTAAATTAATAAGAAGATCTTATAAATATAATATAATTATTATAATTATTTAGACTATAAGGATATTAAGAAGCTAATGAAGATATATATCGAGATAAATTTTATTATTCTATTATTTAAAGATATATACGAAATATATAGTATTATTAATATAAAAATGAAAATATATAAACGATATATCGAATCTATCAAAATATGGGGTAGGACACGTAGCGGTTATATTGACTAAGGAGTACTAGCTAGAAAAGCGAGACTATGAGGCACGCCTTAGCGTGTCACGTGATCTAGTCACGTGACCCGAATTTCAACACTCCCCCTCGAGCGTATTCTCGTAAACCTTCTATAAAAGCCGAATAACTAATATAAAAATCGAAATGTTCACTAGAGAGTCTTTTAAACGTAGAATAACTTATACGAGATTTAAAGTTAGCGGATTTCAAAAACTCAAATGCGATTAGCGCGAAGAACCCCCTCCCTTCCCTATAAAAGATAAATAATTAAAGTAAAAAGAATAGATTATGACGACTGAGAACGACTATATCGAAAAGAGAAAAATACTAATATTGGTTTTAGTGTCTTATATAAATATTTCATTTTTATCAAAAAACGATTATTTGAAAAATTTCTTTTAAGTTTAACGAGTGCATATTAAAAATCAATAATTATAAGATCGAAGAATATATATAAGAATAAAATGAAATAATTAGATAAAATTCTCCTAGCTGCATCTAATCGACTATAAGGCCTTCCTCACGCGGGGATCGTTTTAGAAATAGAATTTGATAGTAGTGGCTAATAGTAGCGGCGAATAGAGGTAAAGTATTTAAAACGCTAATTCTTATATAAGCTAGAACTCTTCGAAAGAGCCCTATAAATTTGATAATCGTAGTAATAATTATAAATAACTATAATAATAATATAATAATAATAATAATAGCTAAAGGATAGCTCCCTTAAAATAAGACTTAGAGAGGTGATTCTAGCTTAATCAGATCCCGAAAGCGATTAAACTTATTCTTATATAGGGCCTTAATAAGCTCGTCGGCCACTTGCCTTTTAGTGAAGATAAATTTTAAAGCGATATTCCCGATAGTAACTTGCTCCCGCACGTAGTAATATTGAATATCGATATATTTAATACGCGCATAAAATTGGGGATTCTTAACTAGGGTTATTGTATCTTAATTATCGTAATAAATTATTATTATCTTAATAGCTAAATCGCTGAGATTAAACTAATTAAAAAGATCACGTAGTTAAATAACTTTCTTAATAACTTATATTTAGTCGATATACTCGGCTTTATAGATTGAAAGCGCTACGATAAATTATCGCTTAGATAATTAGTTGATCGTAGCGCTATCTACGTTAAAGACGTACTTAAAAGTAAAATATCGAATATCTGAATCGCTAGCTTAATTAGCGTTAGTGTATTTAAATAAAGATTTTAGATCTTCTCGAAAAATGAGTTAATAGTTAATTATTTATTTAAGATATCGAAAGATACGTTTAACGATCTTTTAATAAGACTCATTCGAACTAAAGTCATATCGAGATATTATTAAAATAGCATAGATAATATGTAATTTAATATCTAATATTATATATTTTAGCGAGTTAATAATTAATTAATAGACGATGCGAGAAGCTTCAATTATCTAAAAGTCTTCTTTAGCGATCTAATATTTCTCTATATTTATTAAGATAAGAATTTCTTTATTCTTTTAAATATTATATTCGCTAATAAATTTCTAAATATAACTCGTTTAATCGAGTTATAAAATTAAATTAACTGGATCTCTAATAACGATTATATCGAGATAATAGCTATACGCGTCTAAATCGATTATCTCAAAGCGCTTATAAAACTTATTTTTAATGCCCTAAATTTTTTTTATTAAGATTAATTAATAAAATATTATTTACGTAGATAACGATAATAATAATATTATTACTAAAGATCGAGTAATTAATCGTAATAGACTCGAAGCTTAGCTTCTTAAGATATATTATTAAGATATTATATTAAATTTTAAAAGACTATTTTAGATCGTATAGCGTCTTCTTTAATCTATATATATTATATTTATTATTAACTTTAAAGTCGATAAGCTATCTAATGTAAATAATTTCCTTCACGTTATTATATAGAAAGACTTTTTTAATATTTATTTATTTTAGCTCTTAATTTAAGACTATTATTAAAATAAAAATAATTTTATAATTTATAAGTTTAATAACAAAGACGAAAGTCTTATTAAAGTCTATATTCTCGCGCTATTTAAAGTCGCATATTATTTAATAAATTTTATAGCGAGTGATCTCTTCTTAAGATTCACACTTAATTTTATAATATACTTAATTCCTAAGATATATACGTTTAAGAAAAGATTTATTAAAGTCTAGATATTATTAATTACGAGAAAATTAACTTTTCTTAATATAATAAGCTCTTATTATATTTTTCGATATATCTTCGCTATTATCTCTTTATAACTTTAAGATTTATATAAGTTAAGAGCGTTAACTTTAATTAATAAGACGAAAGAGTTTAAAATAAAATTACGATAAATCTTAATAATTTTATATTATCTTAATAATTCGCGTTTCGAAGATTCTCTAATTATTATAAATTATATTATAAGCTTCTCGCCTAATATGAAGTCTTTAGAGACTATAAATTATATAAGCATCTTATTATTAAGCGTTTCGAATAATTTCGGCGATTTTTCTAGAGATACACGCGAGGGCGACGCTCTTCGAGTCGAGGCCTATACTCTAATTAAAATTCTAATCTTCGTAAAATATTTTCTTTTAACTAATATCGCGATAAAATTAATCGCTTTAATAAAAGATTCGCGTCTTCTTTTAAAGACTCTCTCTTTTAAATCAAATATTAAAGCGAGCTTTTAAATAGCGTTAATAACGTTATTATAACGCTTATTATAAGCTTCTAGAAGCTTAATATTATTAACTTATTATATTTCGCGAGAAATAAGTTTTATTAAAATAAATTTAAGCGAGATATTATTAATTTAAATAACGTTAAAAAAGATTTTAATCTTATTATTAAGTAGAAATATACGATAAAATCTTTAACTTAATAATTAATTAGTCTTTCCTTATACGCACGATCTTAATACTTAATTTACTTAATATTAATTCTATATATTTAATAATATTCGATTTATTTAATAATTCGAAGATAAGATAAGTTTAATAAATAACTCGTATAGGCCTTATAAGAGACAATATCTCGATTCGAGATTAATTATAAATTACGAAGATAATTAAATACTCGAATAAACTTCGTTTAGTACTTCTACGATAATTTACTTTTTTAAGTATAGCGCTAATTTTTTATTAAATCGTCTATTTAGAATATTTTAATTTACTATTTATTTAAGAATTATTAAAAATAATTTTTTTTTAGATAATATCTTTAAATAGATAATATACGTATACATTATAATTATCGTACTCGATATCGCAGTCGAATCTAAGTTAAGTATATTTATAATTATCGTGTTTTACTTAATTTAGAAATAATTTAAACACTCTTAGAATTATAAATTCTATCTTATTTAATATAAAGTAAACGTCGAATCTACGAATCTTATCGTTTAAGAAAATTATTATATATTTATAATTATTATAAAAAGAGTGAAATAAATCTTAAATATTATTATAAATTAAATCCGTTTTTTAACGTCTTAATTCGACGTGACACTTATATCTTTCCACCTTTATATTAACGATATTATATAATTCGTAAATATCTTTAGAGAGTGATATAATAAGATTTATTTTAATATATATCTTAATTAGCTTCTTAATATTCTAATAGCCCAAATAATCGTAATAATTATATTATATTCGTAAGATATTCTTATTAATTTAAGGCTCTAAGATATCGATATTAATAGCGAGGACACTCACAGTAAATAAGAACTTATTGTAAGCGGGAATATCTTTATTAATTATTACTAAGTATATTAAGGCGTCTATCTAAATATTGAGCGCATAAAGTTAATTACGCTAGCGCTTAAAAATAATGTTATATTTCTCGATATTAATCTCGTTAGATATAAAAAAAAGAGTAATATCTTTATTCTTTAATTATCTCTAAGAAATTAGATTAAACTTATTAATTAATACGTATTAAATATTATTAATTATTAAGATACGTTTATTCTTAAGCCCTTTACACTCGAGTTAAATATATTTAACTTCTTCGATTATAATATAATCTATAGTTTTATTAATTTTAATTAGTTTAGCGAATAAGATAAAGATTTAAAAGATTAAACGATCTCGAATTATATACTAAAAGTATACGTAGTCTATAAATTATAGCGCCGATAATATAGCGATTATAAATATTAATAAGATCTTTATTATTATTTTAAATAGCGTTAGCGCCTTAAGACGAGATTAAAAGATTCGATTTTAAAGAGCTTAAGATTAAGCGATTAAATAGATCGCCGCTAAGCTTAATTACTTAATATAAGTCACGAAGCTATAAATTATCGATAATTTAGTATATATCGTAGTAGTAGTAACTTCGATAATAGACTTTTAAGCAAAATTATTCTTATTCTTATTCTTATTATCTTTATCTAAGAAATTTTTTTCTTCACGATCGTTATAATCGCCTTAATTACGTTTATCATCTTTATTATTATTATTATCTTTAGACTTTAGATAAGAATATAAAGTAATATATTCGAAAGCGTCGTGTTAGTTCTTTTTATAGTAATTATAATATTTATAAATTTAAATATAAGTGCGAGAGTTATCGATATAAGCTCTCGATTAAATCTTATTTTCGAAGTAATCTTCGGCGATAACTAAGGTAATTACACTCTATAAAGTATATATAAAGATATTATTAATCAACGCGATTAATATCTAAACTTCAACGATAATAATAGAGCTTATAAAATTCGTAATAATGTTAATAAATCTCGTAATAGCATAATTTAGATTAAATTTCGATTTATTATTATTATCGAAAGTATTATAGATCTAATTATATTGCTCGTAGTATAAGTTGTAAACTAAGTCTAAGCTTAAGTAAAAGCGATAGATTTTTTAATTCTTATTAAAATAAAGCTTAAAGAATAAAGTATTAAATTTTTCTAATATTTTTATAAATTTATTAATAAAGCTTTAAGAATTATTATCGTATCTCGCGAGAATAATATTATTTATCTTTTTAAAGATAAAGTTAAGAATATCGAAGTCTCGAGACTTAAACCACTTAAGAATTATTTAGATATCTTTAATATTAATTTATTCTTAATTATAAAGCGAGCGTTTCGCTTATAGCGAGATTTAAATATAATATAGATCTTATTATAAACTTATTCTCACGTTTTAATTTTCTTAATAATAATAATATCGCCGCTAATAATAATTAAGACTATAAAGTTTTTAATAATATATTATTAGATATTTAAAAGCTTTAACTTATTTTTAAATTATTATCTTTATATTTAATAATTAAAGATATCTTTAAGCTTATTAATATTATTAAAATAGCTTAAAGAAATCGAGATCTTAATCTCTTTAGTCGATATAATTCGAGCTTAAATTTCTTAAGATTAATAAAGTTAATAATATTAATAAATTAAATTTCGCTTAAAATTTAAAGAGATCTTCGTTAGAGATTAACTTCAATAATATTTTAAGAATAAATTATTTTAAAATAGAAGTTAAATTAGCGAGAGCAATTAAGATATATTTATTATCGATATCGCGATTCGATAGACTGGTAAATATCTTAAGCGTATAGAAGAAATCTCTTTTAATCTTAAGATTAACTCGATATAAGCGAGATCTTTATTATCGAAGAGCGAAGAAATAAATTAATATAACGTAATTAATAGCGCTTTATTAGGATAACTCTTTTATAAAATATAAGGATTTTAATCTTAAAATAAATAATATAAACGAATAACGAGAAAAAAAATTCTTGATCTTTATAGATCTTAAAGACTCTTTTCTATCTAAGGTACACTAAATATTTTATTATTCTAATCTTCATTATTCTAATATCTTAATTGAAGAATTATAATATATATCTTAGTTATTTACTTTTAACTTTCGCTTAACTATATTTCTCTTAATTAAGAAATCGCTTATTTATATTAAAGACTTTCTTATTTCTACGATAATAAGATTTAATTTATTTATCTTTAACTTTAATCTTTAATAAAGATTAAAAAAATTAAATATCTTCGCTCTAAGATTTATTTACTTTTACTTTAATCTTTATTAATAAAAGCTAAAATAATAATTAAGCTCGTTCTCTTTAAGTATTACGTTAATTTTACGCTAAATAATAATATCGAGACGATTAAATTTATTATTTATTTAAGAATTATTAAGAATAATTTTCTTTTAAATAATATCTTTAGATATATAAAAGACTTTTATCTTATAATTATCGAATTCTATTTTATAATCGAATCGTAG
>JANQBS010000291.1:0-45270 GCA_033085395.1 Xanthoparmelia taractica | reverse complement strand
AAGAATTATTACGCGAGATAATATTTTAAAGTAAATATATTAAATCTATAAATAAAATATTAAGTATAAAGCTAATATACGAATAAGCGATAATATATAAGAGTAAAGAAAAGACTAAAGAAATTATAATATAGGTAGTTAATATTAGATAATCTTAAATGTAATTAATTACTTCTATATAATCTTTAAGTATTTAATTATTAAAATTAAATAAAAAAAATAGATTAACGTAAGAACTATTAAGTAATAATATTCGAAAACGTAGATAAAAAGTTAAAAGTGAATCTAATCTTGAATCTATTTATTTTATTTTATTAATAAATTATAATTATTATTTTACGTGAGATTCGTCGCTATTAGAGAAAAGTTGATTTAATAATTTTTAAGTTCTTTTTTTCGCGAGTAATAAAAAAGATCGCGATAATATATATAAAAAAAATACGTTTTTCTAGATCGATTATTAAGACTATTTATAAATTAATAAAAAATTTTCTTTATTATATATTTAAAGATATTAATCTTTATATTATTTATATAAAGCGTGTAACTTTAATAATTAAAGATATATAATTATAGAGAATAATTATAAATTCTTTTTATAATGCGAAGAAAGAAGAGAGAAATTTACTATTGTAGAGTAAATAATAGATTACTATTATAATTAGCGTGCTAGTAATTCTTCTAATAATTAAATATATTAAATATATTAATAATAATAAAAATAACTCGTTAAGCTTTAAATAATTACGAAGATCTTTTATAATATAATATTAAATACGATAGCGAGCTTAGCTTAATAATGTAATAGTAAAGTAAAGTAATAATAATAGTAATAATAAAGTGAAGTAATAACTAGAATAATAATTAGAATACGTTCGCATAATTCTATATAGAGTAACTTCTTCTATATATAATATATTTCTTATATCTCTACATATAATATAAGATATTTCTATATATATTAGAAATTTCCTAGATTATTTCATAAAAATTAAATAATATAATCTTAATATTATATTATACTATAATATAATATCGACACCCCATATTCCAGACCATTCCAGACCTTTCCGACTCGTATAGAGAATTAATCTTTATAGATTAAAGATCTACGAAAAGAGTAAGAGAGATAATTTAAGATCGTTCTATAAGTAATTAGAGAAGAGATCGACTTAGCGATCTTACGTAAATTGCAATTCAAGAAAATAATATATTATAGTTATTATTCTAATTATTACTTATTAGAATAGTTATATTTACTTAGCGAGATTAAATTAGAAGAGAGTTTATCTTAATATTACTTATTAAGTGCTGGAGTTTAATAATTGCTTGAGCTAATTTCGCCCTAAATTATATATCAATCTAGAATTTTTTTATCTTATTCGCCATCTGATATGGGAAATAATCTATATTATAAGATACTTCTATATATACTAGAAATTTCCCAGATTATTTCATGATATTAGTAATTTTCCATTTCATGTCTTTATAAGTAATCTAATATAATTCCCTTATAATAATCTTTCATAATATATTATAATACGATATAATATGAAATATCTTATTAAATATACTAGATCTTTCCGACTCGTACGTTAAGTTACGCATTAATAAAAAAGTAGTTAAAGTTATTTATACTCGATCTTATCGTTTAAGCTTCGATCTTTATTAAATTATTAATAAGGTTCTAAACGATCTATAGAAGTTATTTAAGAACTCGAATTATAAAGTAAATAAGACTCGCGAGTATAAGATCTTAAAGTAGAAAGATTTTTCGTTTAGCGACTTCTATTAAGACTTTAGACGTCTTATTATAAAATTAAGTATATTAGATAAAGTCTAATCTCGAAATATAAATAAGAAGCTCGTTTCTCGTCTTCGTATAATTTAAGCTAACTTTCTTATCGAGTTTATTACGATTTTCGCTCTAAAAGTATTTTTAACTTGAATAGATAATAAGTATCGTATTATATATTAGAAAAAGATAATTAAGAAGGTTAAGAAGATAATAAATAAGATACGAGTCTTTAAGCGTATAACGTTTATATCTAATTTTATAAATATCTTTTTTTCTCGAACGAATCTAATTTCTTAATATCTCTTTTTTCTCGCTATAAAGTAATAATAGCGAAAGACTATTAAGAATTAAAAGAAAATATTTATTATATTTGTTATAAGAAGGAATACTTATTATTCGCTTATTTAAAACGTTGATTTTCTTATCGAATTAATATAATAAAAAGTTAAAATAAAGAGAATTTCGTGGAATCGAAGTCTAAATAATTCGATTCGAGAAACTCGTAATCTTATCTATAATCACGAATTAAGGTGAGGTTTTATTCTTATATAATCTGAAAGAGACTCGACGTGAATTTATCATGGTTTTTCTATATGCCGAAGGCATTTCGAAAGATCGGGGAAGGAACGGGGAAGCTAGGTCAAATGTATATTAGTTTCCAAGCAGATCTCCGTCACTGCGGTCCTTAGAATTCAATAACTTTTTCAACTATTAATCTCAGACCTTTTTCTATAATAATATAATAACAAAGCTTAATTTCGATATCAACTAATTATCGAATCGTTTAGAAGAAGTTCTTTATTAATATAGCTTATTTATCGTTATCGAATTTATTAAATAAGTAAGTTATTAGATTAGCAAGATCTTATTAACTTTTCTTTGCTTTTTATCTATTAAAAGTTTTTCTTATTCTTATTAATTAGTCTTATAAATTAACGCTAACTACTTTAGTAGATAGATAAATACTTAGCCTCGCATTTGATATTTAGAAATTTATTGCTATTAATTACAAATACGCTAATTTAATATTTAACGATATTAAGAAGATTTATAAGTATTTCACGTTTAATACTTTTAGGTCTATTAGATTATTTATTGCCTCTAATTCTACTAATTTATCACGAATAATTATATATTTCTTATTTCAAGATTGTTAATCATTAGATTAAGTCGTTAATAAACCTATTTTTCGTAAATCTATTTGACGTCTTAAGAAAGTTACTTAGTCTCTTAGAAACTTACTCTTTAATTCTTATTTTATTGAAAATACACCTAATCGATTACTAACGAGCAATAATCCTATTAGTATTAATAACGATAATTCTACTAATAATCCTGCTAATATTGGTGACAATTCTATTAATAATAATCGTAATTCTTCATTAAATAATTCGTCTTCTCTATTATCGCCTTCACTAGAAACTTATAAAAAATCAACGACTACGAACACTACTATTTGTGATTCGAACTCTTTTCATCGTAGACTATTAAGTCAAACTATATTTAAAATAACTATCAATTTCACAGCCCAATAACTATAAGATATAATTAATAATGCTATTAACTTCGTCGTTACAAATATTATTAATAACTTGTAATTATTTATTAAATCTAAGGGAGAACGAGACTCGTTAAGAGAGTTAGGAGAACTTAAATCGACTATAGTAGAATCTATAGAAGCATCGAGTTCTAATAACAAATAAAATATTATAAAATTAAGCTATTTTAATTTTTTTCTAGATAAGTCTTACGAAGAGAATAAGATTATAACTATAAAAAAGAACATATATTATCGTAATATGATTCTATTTATTAAAAGAATTCATAATTTAATAGCTATAAAAGAAGAAGCTATAATTCGTATTAATGTAAATACTTATTTTCGTAATTTTATACTTAATATATCTTAGAGCTATTAAATCTAAAGCGAAGAGGTCTTCGTGTAGAAGATAGTAAAGTAAAAGAATAATATAGAGCTCTCTTTATAAGATTTAAGAAATTATCGAGAATAACACTCTTAAATCTAATTATAGAGAAGTACACGTTAATAAATACTCGTTCTCGATAAGAGCCTACTAACTATATATAAGTAGTCGTTAGATATATTAAATTAGCTAATATTAATAATATTTAAAATTAGTTGATATTTGTCTATTAAAGAATCGTATTAGAGCTACGAGTCTTTATCGACTTATTAAGTTCAACTACTATTATTATAAGCTTTATTCAAATGCTTAACATAAAGAAGATAGCTTGATTTAAGCTATATACTCGTCAATAGCAATATTAAGCTTTCGCTTAAAGATCTTAATATTAAAATTAGTAGAATTAATAGCGTGAAAATACCTATCGAAATGCACTGGGGAATATATTTCAGCAAGGCCTTTCAAATTGTCACGGTTTTGGTATCTGTTCTCCGCATGCCAAGCTCGGTGTGAATTAATGTTGCTCCGGAGAAGAGTTTTTAGAGCCTTCGTAGCATATTCAGTCAATAAAAGTAGTTAATCTCACTACACGTCTATTCGTTCGTGACAATATAATAATAACGCCTCGGTTCTAATCCTTCGCATATCGTTATATATGTAATCGACTAAATAATCGCCGATCTAGTCTACGTCTAGTAAGCCTTCGTAATAGTATCAGCACTCTTCTCGAGCCTATTAGAATATTCGCCTTATAGAACGTATAGTGTAACGACTTAGCATATCAGACTCATAATCTAGAAGAGGAGTATTCGACTCCCCTACGGTCTTTATAATAGCGAGTGCGATAACATTAGAAGAAGTAGATCTAATATATATTAAAGTTAAGAGCTAGGGAGTTAAAGGCTAGAAAGTTATTATATAGAAGGGCCTATACGATTAAGATCTAATAATTCAAGTTATCTTACTTAATATAACACGTAACCATACTGCTTTCCATAAGAGTCAAATATCACTACACTACGAAGAAGTCTACTCGCCAGTCACATGCTTGCCAGTTAGCTAGCTTCGAACTCTTCGTTAGAATATATACGTCTCACACGTCAAATAAATTATACGTTATAAAATAGTAAAGTACTAGTCAACGTCAAAGCGAGTATCTATTCTTTATTAGCATTAATCAACACACACTTATCTTATCGTAATTATTATTATTTAATTAAATTAATTAATTAATTAATATATGACTAGCTACGAATTAATAGAAGTTATAATTCGAGATTTGAAATAACGAGAACGTTATTTTTTGTTATTTTTGTGGGCAATTATCACGATTTTGATATCTATTCTCCGTATGTTAAGCTCGGTGTGAATCAATATTGCTTCGAAGAAGAGTTTTTAGAGTCTTCGTAGCATATTTAGTCAATGAAAGTAGTTAATTTCACTACACGTTTATTCGTTCGTGACACAAATCCAGCTTTCAATTCAATTCGTTAAGGTTAGTAGAATTAATTTAATCTTATTTCTTAGTTATTTGAATAGCAGTAGCAATACGAATATCTATATCGTTAGTAGTTATTATTTCGATCTTCTAACTTCTTTAATTAAAATGCTTATCGTCCTTAGCAATACGACTATCAATTAAATTCTCGCTATGATTCGCGATCATAGCAAGATACGAATTAAAGATCTTTTATGTAAGCTAAAGGATAGCAAAACACGTTAGATTTAATAAATCGATTACCACAAACGAATTAATTCGTAGATCGAAAATTCGAAAGTCAAAATAATAAAAATCGTTAATAATTTCAGTAGAATTTCAGACCTAAGATTACTACTTATTAAGTAGAAGCGATCACTGAAAATAAGTAAGAATCTAGCCAAGCGAAAGAAAATGCGCTTTAATAGAATACTAAAATTGACGACTATTAGAAGTAGTTAGATCATAATTTTAATAAGTTGAATAATTAATATTATAATAATTCTTTTACTAAATTTGTGAATATTTAAACGTATTATAGTAATTATAATTTATCTTTTTCTTCTAAGTCGAAATTGTATAAGTAATTACGAGTCGAATATTATTCTAAATCACTATTTAAATCGCTAATAAATATATAAACGAATATCGATACTTTTATTATGAAAATTAGTTAATTAAACTTTAAGCATAGAGCTAGATTAGATATTGATTTTAGCTTTCGTGACTGGAATTACGCTTATATTTTATTACGATTTATATTAAACGTAGCTAAGAATAAGAAAGAATATATTAATTTAGGGACTAATGTGATATTAGTAGATAAGTAATAACTTTTATCTCTTCTATCTAATGTGAAAATTAGAAAGATATTATCTTATCTACGTGTTAAAGGGCTTAATTCTATAATACATAATATTAATAAATATATGCTTATTTTAATATATCTCTTAGATCTTAAAAAGAATAATAACGAGACTCTTACTTATATTATAAGAGAGATTTATTTAATTAATAATTTAAAGGCAAATTTATTAATAAAAAATAATATTATGAAATCGGAGAAAATTATGCTTAATGTGAGTAAAAACGAAGCATATATTAATAGTTATAATATTATTATTAAAATTATAACTTATAATATCGATTAATATATAAAACGATTAATTCGAGTATAGAAAGTATTTATAATCGCCTCTCGAGCTTAATAAATTCTATCTATAATTATATTCAAGAATCTATCTAATAGAGACTTTATTTTCAAATCTGCAAAGTAGCATAACTTAATTATATATACTTATATGATTAATATTAACATTGCTGATGTGATAGTTAAAAACGAGACTAATTATGCTATGCAAATTCTCAAGAAATTGTATCTGAAAATACTATAAGAAGTCGACTACGAAAACGTCTTCTTTGCTATAGAAATGCCTTTAGGTTAGTCTAAAGGAGATTTTAAATCTTTCTCGAATTAAGTAAAGAAAGTAGTTACTTTCGCCGCTATCACAATAATAAGTTTAGCTAATAGTTTCTCGTCTTTGATTAATTATATTTCGACTAATATCTCTAAACAAATAACGAAATTAAAGCTTTCTAATAGTGTAATAATCTATGAAAATAAGAAAGAAAGATAGCAATTAACTAATCTAGTTAATAAGTTTTCGTCTCTCTAAAAGAATAAGAATTTTATCAAAGTATCATAGAATAAATAAATAAAGCTTTCTCTTCGAGATAATTAATAGTTAAGACTATTTAGTAATAAGAGAGCGAAGATCTATTCTCTTGAACTAATAGATAAGATAGTAGTTAATAAAACCTTTAATGCTCTTTAATACTAAGGTCGTCTAAAGTACATAAAGCAATTAACTTCGTTTAGCTATCTCGTCTTCGTTGTTTAAAAATCCCTATCTAATAATTAGAGAAAAGATAGAACTATAATTAATATTCGAGGTCTAAATAATCTTATTATATTAGATATCTATCTCGTGTCTCTTTAATTAAATATTATCTCGAAGTTACTTAAGTGCACTTATCTAACTATATTAAATGTAGTTTCTTTCTTCTATTAATAGCTTATATATTTTAATTTTCGATATATATTTATAGTAGTTATTTATCGCGAGTAAGAAATATTTAATATTTCAATTATAAGCTATATAAACTTAATTATCTACGTATAAAGAAGAATTAATTATATTCTAAAAGCTCTAAAAGACTTCGCATAGATCTATATTAATAATATTATTATTAGATCTAATAGATTCTCTAAGTATCTCTATTATTTGAGAAGACTTTTTTAACTTCTAATTAAATATAATATTTTAATCGCTTCTAAAAAGATCTTTTTAAAATACTTAAATATTAATCTATTTAATCGATATATTAATTCTTTAAGAATAATTACTATAGATAATAAACTCAAAGCGATTATTAAGTTAAATTATCTCGTAACTCTTAAAGACTTAAAGCATTACCTTAATCTAATAGACTATCTTCGTAGCTTAATTTATTACTATATATAGTTTATAACATCTTTATAGAATCTTAAGATAAGACTTTTAAAAGAAGCTCCGTTAAAAGGCAATCCCCGCTATATATATTTTTCTCGCTTTAAATTACCCTTATTAAGTAAGACGAAGAAGATTAATTTTAATAGTCTATAAGTAGCATTATCTTTATCTTCTATACTTATTTATCACGATCTTAGTAAACTAATTTAAATAAATTTAAATACTTCAAAAGAATTCGACTTTAAAGTATAGGTTTTTTATATCAAGAATAGAGAATTTAACTTAAACTCAGGCTCAAAATAACCTCCCCGCATTGTAATTCAAATAATTATATTTCTTTCTCAAGGCCTAACTCGAGCTAAGAAGAACTACTAGCCAATAGAGTTAGAAGTAGTAGGCTTCATCTAAATGCTTAAGAAAATAAGGTATCTAATAGACTCTTCGAAGCATATTACTATTATCTAAATAGATTATTCTATTATCCTAGACATTATAAAATAATTATCGATTATCTCAATAAATTCCATTATAAGAATAAACGTTCGTCTTATTAGAGCTTCTTAATTTCTTAGATAATTTCGTCTTAATATTCGATATAAGCTCGGAAAAGAGCACATCGTTTTTAATATACTTTCAAGACTTACAAGTATTAATAATGTATTTCTTCCTAATAAGCATAATAAGCTAAATACTCTTTTTACTACTACACTTATAAAAATAAGTTCTACGTTTCTTAAAGGCCTCGAAGACGACTATAAAAAAGATCTATTCTATATTAGAATCTCTACTTTAATAATTAAAAATAAGAATATTAACGAGAACGTTATTAATCTTTCTTTCGTTCGTGATAGACACATAGAAGACATTATATAGAAATATCAAAATCTTTTCTTTTATATTAGCAAGCTTATCGACGTGTAGCGCCTTTATATATCTCAAAGTATAATTAAAATTATTCTTAAAATAGCTTATAAAGATAATTATTTAAGATTTGAGAAGTCTTATAAGAAGATTTCGAATATCTAATATATTTATATATTAATTAAACATCTTCGACAATACATTAGATTCTATTCTTAATATCTTATTCTTTAAACACGCCGACATCGCCCTTATAACTCTCTATAATCAATCGAGTCTCCGCTAGTGCCGTTTTATACACTTACTCTAAATTTTATTTTAACACTCTTAAAATTAGTCGAGAAATTCGATATTATCCTTTCTATGATAAATAAGTTCACAAAGAAGGTAACTTTCGTGCCTAGCAATACGGGTCGGAAAGGTGTGGTATATTTGATGGTATGGGATCAGTTTTTCGAATATCATATCGAAAGGTATAGAATATCCCATACTTCCATTGGGTTTTTAATAAATATATTACGTAATATTTTTTTTATTCTAAAAATACGTAAAAAGCTTAAGCGAACGCTTATATAATTATAAAATTCTATAAATAGATTAAAAAGATATAATTTTTTAAAAAAAGTTAAAAAAAAGTTAAAAACGACTATGTTCAACAGATACCATATCTTTCCGACCTGTACCTAGTAAAAAGAACTACTCCGCCGCTTAATAGACTACTATATTACTTAATAGACTTAATATTATAAACTAAGGAATTCCAAGAATTTTGCTTACGAATCGTGATAGAATATTTCTTTCTAAGCTTTAATCGAAGCTCTTTAAAAAGCTCGAAGTGAACTTACTTTATTCGATTATCTATTATTCTCAAACGAATAAAAGTAATAAGAAAACTAATTAAATAGCGAAGATAGCATTACGATTCTATCTATATATTATATAAAATCTCGCTCTCTAATCGTTAGTTCTTCTATAAATATAAATACTACTTAATAACTAGATCTTAATTACGATTAATAATAAAACTCTTAATAAATTAACTTATAAATTTCAATTTAATAGATCACTTAATCTACTTAGAGAAGTTATTATATCTTTATTATAGTCTATTGTTACTCGTATTTAGATAACTAATATTATTTTATTTGCTTAGATAAATTAAAAATATTACTATAATAGAAAGCATTAATTAATATTTCTCAAGTAGAACGATTAAGCTTATTTACGACTAAATAAAGACTATTTTATCTCTATTATTACTACGACTATTATTATTATTAAGCTATCTTAGTAGTATATTAATTTATTCGAAATACTATTGTCACGGTTTTGGTATCTGCTCTCCGAATGCCAAGCCGGTGTGGATCAATGTTGCTCCGGAGAAGAGTTTTCAGAGCATTCGTAGCATATTTGAACAATGGAAGCAGTCAATCCCACTACACGTCCATTTCGTTCGTGACAACTATAAAAAGTCGATAAATAGACTATTACGAACGAATAGACGTGTAGTGAAATTAACTGCTTTTATTGACTAAATATGCTACGAAGATTCTAAAAACTCTTCTCCGAAGCAATATTAATTCACATCGAGCTTAATATGCGGAGAATAGATATTAAAATCGTGATAATTACCTATAAAAATAAGAAAAAATAACGTTCTCGTTATTTTAGATTTCAAATTATACTTTTATTAATTTATAGCTAGTTATATATTAATTAATTAATTAATTTAATTAAATAATAATAACTATAACGAGATAAGTATATATTAACTAATATTAATAAGGGATAAATACTCGCTCTAACGTTGACTAGTGCTTTGCTATTTTGTGACGTACGGTTCGTTTAATATATAAGACGTATATATTTTAACGAAGAGTTCGAAGCTAGCTAACTGACAAGCATGTGGCTGGCGGGTAGACTTCTTCGTAGTGCAGTGATATTTGACTCTCATGGGAAGTAGTATGACCACGTGTCATCAAGTAGAGTGATTTGAATTATCGAATCTTGATCGTATAAGCCTTTCAACATATAATAACTCTCTGGCCCCTAACTCTCTAGCTCTTGACTTCAACACACATTAGATCTACTTTTCTTAGTATTATCGCACTCGCTATTATGAAGGCCGTAGGGGAATCGAACACTCCTCTTCCGGGTTATAAGCCCGGTATATTAAGTTATTACACTATACGTCCTATAAGACGAATATTCTAATGAGCTCGGGGAGGGTGCTAATGCTATTACGAAGGCTCGAATTAGACGGGCCAAAGGTCACTCGGGCTAGTTATATATATAACGATATGCGAAGGATTAGAACCGAGGCGTTGCTATTATATTATCACGAACGAATAAACGTGTAGTGAAATTAACTGCTTTCATTGACTAAATATGCTACGAAGACTCTAAAAACTCTTCTCCGGAGCAACATTGATCCACACCGAGCTTGGTATACGGAGAACAGATGTTAAAACCGTGATATAGACCTACAAATTAGCTATCTTAAGGCATTGAAATATATATTTAATCTTTAGCATTACTCAACTAAAGTCTATTTTTACTTCTAACTTTAATTTATATAATTATTCTATTTCTAATTAACTAGATAGTGTATATATAAAAGAGAATATTAATAAGTATAAGTTCTAGAAAGTAAAGCGAATTCTTAACAAGCGAGTTATTCGAAAAGATAGAGACTTTGTCACGTAGTATCTTATTAGATAATTGAGATACGGGTCTAAATATAATTAATAATATAACGTCAAAGATCTCACTAACTTCGATAACTTAGTATAATAGTATAAGGATACAATAGCTACTGCTAATGTCATCTAACACTACATTATATCTACTTATCTTATCGCTACATTCAAATAACTTAACGAGTATTGCTAACCGAGAATTATTTTCCTCTACTCGATAGCGTTTGTGTGATTATTAAAGAAAGATATTAATTAATAATTATATTATTATTATTGTAACATTCTAATTACTTCTACACTATATGCTTTCCCGTTAATTTAAGTATATTACTATTAATAAAATTCGTCTAAAATACGTCTATTAAATAGTAATAATAACACGAACTTTAAAGTATATACTATGGCAAGCGAGGTCGCTCGCTTTTATTTATTTGCGGGAATATTGTCACGGTTTTTCTATATACCGAAGACATTTCGAAAGATTGGGGAAGGAACGGGGAAGCTAGGCCAAATGTATATTAGTTTCCCAGTAGATCTCCGTCACTGCGGCCCTTAGAATTCAACAACTTTTCCAACTATCAATCCCAGACCTTTTTCCATGAAAGAATTATTCGTATCGAAATTGTTTCTAGTTCGAGAAAGCCTAACTTCTTAAGAGAAGATTTATCACATTTATATTCTTATCGATATCGGGGCTATCGAATACACGTTTATTAATAAACGTCTAATTTACGAGATTTATTAGCTATTAAATATATAACTTATTTCTCTTATAAAGTCTAGATTAATTTAAGACTATAACGAGTAACTTAGTAAGAAACCTATTATTCACGTTATATATTCAAATCTTATTCTTTCGAGATATATGAAATTTATAGTCTTAATGCTTATAGCGAATTTAAGATAATACATTGTTATTCTAGGTAAATTATAAATAAATCGTTTTAATATACTTCTAGATATAAGTAACGACTCTATTCTCTTTCGAGATTATTTGTTATAAACTTCTTCTATTTTTCTCACTTATTTATCTATTAAATCGATACTCTTAATTAAGATTTCTAAATTAATTAAATCTCGATTAAAGATTCTCACTCGCTCTTAATCTATATTAAAGAATTATTTATTCTTTATTTATAGTATCGCTACTATCTTCTTTGCGATATTAATTAAATAAACGAAGTACTCTAAGACTTAATTATTTGTGATATTAATAAAAGATATTAATTGAGAAATAATATATAACGCTAAGTTTAAAGCGAAGGAAATTAGTTTTTCTTTAGTGAAGACTGCTATTTAGAATCTAAGCGACGTTAAGAAGTAACTTTCTTCTAAGTATTAGGATTTTCTAGACGTTTTTAATCGTTTTAAAATTAATTAATTCTCTTCGCATCGCCCTTATAATTATAAGATCAAGTTTATTAATAATTTTAAGTCGTCTTAAAGTCGCGTTTATTATATATTCTTTTGTAAGCTTTAGAAGATTAAAGAGTATTTAATAGATAATTTATTTAAGAACTTTATTACTTCTAGTAAGACTTTTTATTTATTATTAATTCTATTCGCTTTAAAGATTAATAATAATCTTCGTTTTTATATAAACTATCGAAAATTAAATATTATAACGAAATATAATCGATATTTAATTTCTCTAATAAAGGAAGTTATTAATAAAATTAGGGAATATCGATATCTTACTCGTCTAGATATTATCGTCGCATTTAATAAGCTACGAATAAACCTTGATAATAAGGATTATACGATCTTTATTATAGCTCTTAAAGTCTATAAGTATCGAATACTATTCTTTAAATTAACAAATAAATTAAGCACTTTCCAACAATATATTAATAATATTCTGTTCGATTTTTTAAATAACTTCTATTAAGTCTATTTAGATAATATTCTTATTTATAGTCGAATAAAGGTGAAATATTAAGAGCATATTAAATAAGTTTTTTAACGTCTACGAAAGACTAATCTATAGACTAATATTAAGAAATACGAATTTAATATCAAAGAAATCGTATTTCTAAATATTATTATATTAAGAATTAATCTACGAATAAACTCTTATAAGATCGAAGCTATACTTAATTAAAGTATCTCTATAAATTTAAAAAAGATTTAAGACTTTATAAAATTTATAAACTTCTATTAACGCTTTATTTATAAATTTTTTAAGTTAATTAAATTCTTAGTTAATCTTACGAAGAAGAATATTTTATTCGTCTAAAATAAAGTTTACGCTAAGTCGTTCGAAGATCTTAAAAAGCGCGTAATTATTATCTTAGATCTAAGTTATTTTAATCTTAAACGTTAAATTATTCTTAAGATCGATTCTTTAAATTATATATTAAGAGAGATCTTATTTTAATATAACGGCGATAGAGTTCTACACTCGATAATATTCTATAGTAAGAGTATAATTCTAGCGAAATATAATGATTATATCTACGATAAGGAGTTGCTAGCGATTATTCGATGCTTCGAACATTGATAATTAGAATTAGAATATATCGAGCTATTTATTTAAGTGTTCACGGATTATTAGGCCTTGATAATCTTTATGAAAAATAAGAAGCTCACGCGTTGTTAAGCCCGCTATCTAGATATTTATTTAAATCTAACTCTTAGATCTTTTTTCGTACTGAAATAGTTAATAGTAAAGCCAACGTCTTAATAAGAATATTATTCTTTATCTTAGCGAACGAAGCTAATAAAAGAAGTTAATATTAATATTAAACGATTTTTATCTCGAATCGTGTTTAAATTCGAGTTATAGAGATCGAAGAAGATTTATTTAAACGAATTTATAAGGATAATTAATAGAATTCTATATGTAACGAACTTCGTGAAGCGATAAATTATAATTAGGTTAAACTCTATAATCACACGCTAAGTAGGTATTGTATTATTAATGAAGTACTCTTTAAGAACGAACTATTATAGATCTCGATCGAGTTTTATATGAAGTTATTAAGGAAGATTTATAATTAATCTTTTAGCGATTACCTAGAAATACGAAGAACAATTAATTTACTTCTACGTTATTATTAATAACCTAACTACAATAAAATAATTAAATAGTATATTCGTAACTACTATTACTATTAACGTTGTAAAGTCTCACGAGATAAAATATATAAACTATTAATATTATTTTCAATTTCTTAAGGTCGTTAATAAGATATTTTTATAAGTTTTATTATCAGTTTACTCTTATTAGACGATTTTAACGCTATTTATATTCTTATATATCGTCTTATAAAGAAATATTATTACGTATCGTATTATTAAGAAGATAATAATTATTTATTCGAGGAACTTATTTAAATTCTTATATAAAATCTCTTTCGATTATACGGGTTATTATAATCTCTCACATTAGATAGGGATATATAATTTATATCTACGCTCTGGAAAAGTCTCTGTAAGCGACTACGCATTAAGATTAACTTATTTATCGTCTATTATTTCGAAACGAATAATTAGATCGAGAGGGCTAATTAGAATATAAAGCAAGGTCTTTATATCTATTATAATTACTTGCAAGACGATTAAGCTAAATAAATTCTTATAATAAAATTTAGTAATAATAATAATATCTTATTCGCTATATTTCTCACTCTCTTCTACTTTAATCAAAGTTTTTATTCTTATATATTCTTCGATTAAGATTATACTTTTTACGAGATTATACTCGAACGTCTATAAGTCTTAATAGTAAAAGATATTATAATTAAAATAGAGAAGATTTTAAAGTTTAAATAATTATAATTAGAAAAGATATATAGAGTTATAAAGACATAGACGAATAAATATCGAAAGAAGATTACTTACGATGTGAGCGACTAAGCTTAATTATTATTCAAAAATATTAGAATCGAACGTACGGGTCGGAAATGTGTGGTATATTTGATGGTATGGGATCAGTTTTTCGAATATCATATCGAAAGGTATAGAATATCCCATACTTCCATTGGGTTTTTAATAAATATATTACGTAATATTTTTTTTATTCTAAAAATACGTAAAAAGCTTAAGCGAACGCTTATATAATTATAAAATTCTATAAATAGATTAAAAAGATATAATTTTTTAAAAAAAGTTAAAAAAAAGTTGAAAACGACTATGTTTGTCATGGAAATAGTCTTGGGATTGATGGTTGAAAGTTGTTGAATTCTAAGGGCCGCAGTGGCGGAGATCTGCTTGGGAAACTAATACAAATTTGGCCTAGCCTGCCCGATCCTTCCCCGATCTTCCCGAAATGCCTTTGGCATACAGAAATACCGTGACAAAATCCCACAATAATAAGAAAAAAATAAGCGACCTCGCTTGCTTAGATATCGCTGAAAGCATATAGAATATACAACAATAATAACATGATCATTGATTAATATCTTCCTTCAATAATCACATAAACGCTATCGAGTAAAGGGAAATAATTCCCGATTAGCAATACTCGTTAAGTCGTTTGAATACAGCGATAAGGTAAATATATATAATGTGAGTGCCATGAGAATATAGTATTTGCTATGATATTAAGTGTGTTTTTTGAGCTTACGAAGATATTATAATTCAAATAACATTAGTAGTAGTTATTATATTCTTATATTGCCGTACTAAGTTATCGGAGTTAATGAGATCTCTGGCGTTATATCACTAATTATATTTAGACTCGTATCCCAATTATCTAATAAGATACTACGTGGCAAAGCCTCTATCTTTTCGAATAACTCGCTTATTAAGAATTCGCTCTACTTCTTAGAACTTATACTTTTTAATATCTTCTTTCATATATATATTATCTAATTAATTAGAGATAAGACGATTATATAAATTAGAGCTAGAAGTAGAGATAGACTTTAGTTAAGTAATGCTAAAGATCGAATATATATTCTAATGCCTTGAAATAGCTAATTTATAGACTTATTTATCGACTTTCTATAGTATTTCGAAAGGGCTAATATATTACTAAGATAGCTTGATGGTGATGATAGTAGTAGTAATAGCAGAGATGAAATAGCTCTTATACAGTCGTAAATAAGCCTAATCGCCCTGCTTAAGAAATATTAATTAATGCTTTCTATTATAGTGATGTTTCTAATTTGCCTAAGCAAATGAAATAGCGTTAGCTATTTGAATGCGGGCAACGATAGACTATAATAGAGATATAGTGACTTCTCTGAGTAGATCAAGTGGCCTATTAAGTTGAAATCCGTAAGCCAGTTCGTTGAGAGTTTTATTAATCGTAGTTAAGATCGAGTTATTAAGTAGAGCTTGCATTCGCGGGAGAACTAACGGTCAGAGAGCGGGATTTTGCATAATATATAGATAGAATCGTAATGCTATCTCCGCTATTTAATTAGTTCTCTCGCTACTTTTATTCGTCTAAGAATAATAAATAATCGAATAAAGCAAGTTTACTTCGAGCTTCTTGAAGAGCTTCGATCAAAGCTTAGAAAGAAACTTTCTATTACGATTTGTGAGCAAAATCCTTGAGATTTCTTAGTTTATAATATTAAGTCTATTAAGCAATATAGTAGTTTATTAAGCGATAGAATAATTCTTTTTCTCAGGCACGAAAGTTATCTTCTTTATAAACTTATCTATTATAGAAAGAATAATATTAAACTCTTTATTTATTTATTTTAGAAGTGTTAAAATAAAATTTAGAGTAAGTATATAAAACGATATTAACGAAGACTCGATTGACTATAGAAAGCCATAAGGGCGATATCGACGTGTTTGAAGAATAAGATATTTAGGGTAGAATCTAATATATTGCCGGAGATGTTTAATTAATTTATGAATATATTATATATTCGAAATCCTCTTATAAGACCTCTCAAATCTTAAGTAATTATCTTTATAAGCTATTTTAAGAATAGTTTTAATTATACTTTAAGGTATATAAAAACGCTACACGTCGATAAGCTTACTAACATAAAAGAAAAGATTTTAATACTCCTATATAGTATTTATATATCTATAACAAACGAAAGAAAGATCGATAACGTTCTCGCTAATATTCTTATTCTTAGCTATTAAAGCAGAGATTCTAATATAAAATAGATTTATCTTATAATCGTCTTCGAGGTCTTTAAGAAACATAGAACTTATCTTTATAAGTGAAGTAATAAAGAGAGTATCTAGCTTATTATGCTCGTTAGAGAGAGATATATTATTAATATTTATAAGTCTTAAAAGTACATTAGAGACGATATACTTCTTTTCGAGCTTATATCGAATATTAAGACGAAATTATCTTAGAAATTAAGAAGCTCTAATAAGACGAACGTTTATTCTCATAGTGAAATTCGTTGAAGTAATTAATAATTATCTTATAATATCTAGAATATTAGAATAATCTATTTGAATGATAATATTATACTTTAATATGTCTATTAGATATTTTATTTTCTTAAGCATTTAGATAAAGTCTACTACTTCGAGTTCTATTAGCTAGTAATTACGTTTAGCTTAAGTTAATCTTCGAGATAAAAATATTATTATTTAAATTGCAGTGCGTGAAGGTTATTTCGAATTAAAATTAATTTCTCCGTTAATATAAAAGACTTACGCTTCGAAACCGAACTCTTTTAAAGTATTCAAGTTCACTCAAATTAATCTATTAAGATCGTGATAAATAAGCATAGAAGATTAAGATAATGCTACTTATAGACTATCAAAATTTACTTATTCTAGCTTAATTAATAATAGTAATTTAAAGCGTAAAGAATAGATACGACGAGAATTGCCTTTCGACGAAGCTTCTTTCAAAAGCCTTATCTTAAGGTTCTGTAAGAATATTATAAGCTATGCATAATAATAAATCGAGCTACGAAGATAGTCTATCAGATTAAGGTAATGCTCTAAATCTTTAAGAGTTGCGAGATAGTTTAGCTTAATAATTATTCTAAGCTTATTATCTATAGTAGTTATTTCTAAAGAATTAATATATCGATTAAATAAATTAATATTTAAATATCTTAAAAAGATCTTTTCGAAAGCGATTAAGATATTATACTTAATTAGAAGTTAAAAAAGTCTTCTTAAATAATAGATATACTCAGAGAAATTTCTAGAATTAACGATAATATTATTAATATAGACTTATACGAAGTTCTTAAGAGCTCTTAGAATATAATTAATCCTTCTTTATATATAAGTAATCGAGTTTATATAGTTTATAATTAAAACGTTAAATATTTCTTACTCTCAATGCGTGACTATCGTAAGTATATATCGAAAGTTAGAATATATAAGTTATTAATAGAAGAAAGAAATTATATTTAGTATTATTAGATAAATATAATTAAGTAGCTTCGAGATAATATTAGATTAAAGAGATATGAGATAAACGTTCGATATAATAAGATCGTTTAGGCCTTAAATATTAATTATAATCTTATCTTTTCTCTTATTATTAGATAGAGTTTTTTAAATAACGAAGACGAGATAGCTAAACGAAGTTAACTGCTTTATATACTTCAAACGACCTTGCTGCTATAGAGTATTAAAGATTTTATTAATTACTATCTTATTCGTTAGTCTAAGAGAATAGATCTTCGCTCTCTTACTATTAGATAGTCTTAACTATTAATTATCTCGAAGAGAAAGCTTTATTTATTTATTTTATAACACTCTAATAAAATCTTTATTCTTTTATAGAGACGAAAACTCATCAACTAAGTTAGTTAATTACTACTTTTCCAGCTTATTTCCATAGATTATCATATCGTTAGAAAGCTTTAATTCTATGCTCTCGAAATTGACGAGAATTTTATTCTTAGCATAATTAACTAGAGACGCAAAGCTATTAGCTAGACTTATTAACGTAATAGCCGCAAAAGTAACTACTTTCTTCACTTAACTGGAGGAAGATTCAGCAAAGAAGATGTTTTCGTAGTCGACTTCTTACAGTATTCTTAAGTGCAATTTCTTAAGAATCTACATAGTATAATTAGTCTTATTTTTAACTATCATATCGGCAATATTAATATTAATCATATAAGCATATATAATTAAATTATACTACTTTGCAGATTTGAAAATAAAGTCTCTATCGGGTAGATTCTTAAATATAATAATAGATAGAATTTATTAAGCTCGAGGGGCGATTATAAGTGCTTTCTATACTCGAATTAATCGTTTTATATATTAATTAACATTATAAGTTATAATTTTAATAATAATATTATAACTATTAATATATACTTCGTTTTTGCTTACATTAAGCATAATTTTCTTCTATCTTATAATATTATTTTTTATTAATAGATTTACCTTCAAATTATTAATTAAATAAATCTTTCTTATAATATAAGTAAGAGTTATATTATTATCTCTTTTGAGATCTAAAAAATATATTAAAATAAGTACATATTTATCGATATTATATATTATAGAATTAAGCTCTTTAATACGTAGAGAAGATAATATCTTTTTAATTTCTACATTAGATAGAAGAGATAAAAGTTATTGCTTATCGATTAATATTATATTAGTTTCTAAATTAGCATATTCTTTCTTATTCTTAGTTACATTTAATATAAGTCGTAATAAAATATAAGCGTAATTCTAGTCACGAAAGCTAAAACTAGTATTTAATCTAGCTCTGTCCTTGAAGTCTAATTAAATAATTTCCATAATAAAAGCATCGATAATCGTTTATACATTTGCTAGCGATTTAGATAGTAATTTAGAATAATATTTATCTTATAAATATTTATATAATTTCGACTTAGAAGAGAAAGTTAAATTATAATTTCTATAGTACGTTTAAGTATTAATAAATCTAGCAAAAGAATTATTATAATATTGATTATTTAACTCATTAAAATCATGGTCTAATTGCTTCTAATAGTCGTTAATTTTAGTATTCTATTGAAGCGTATTTTCTTTCGCTTGGCCAGGATTCTCTTACTTATTTTTAGTCGCTTCTGCTTGATAAGTAGTAACCTTAGATCTAAAATTCTATTGAAATTGTTAACGATTTCCGGGATTGTTTGGGCTTCCGAATTTTCGATCTGCTTGATCGAATTGATTCGTTTGAGGTCGATTCGTCAAACCTAACGTGTTTTGCTACTCTTTAGCTTGCACGAAAGGTCTTTAATTCGATGATCGTGGATCGTAGCGAGGATTTAATTAATAGTCGTATTGTTGAGGGCGATAAGCATTTTAATTAAAGGAGTTAGAAGGTCGAAATAATTACTGCTGACGATACGGCTGCTTATATTGCTACTACTATTTAAATGGCTGAGAAATAGAATTGAATTGATTCTGCTGATCTTAACGAATTGAATTGAGAGCTGAATTTAAAAGGCCTTACTAAAATACACTAGAGGTATTTCGATAGATATTTTCACGCTAATTCTATTGATTTTAATACTATTGCTAGAACTTTTAAACGAAAGCCTAATATTAATGCTACCTGGTATATAACTTAAATTAGATTATTTTCTTCATATTAAGTATTTAAATAAAGCTAGCAATTATAGTAGCTAAATTTAATAAATCGATGAAGACTCGTAATTCTGACACGATTCCTTGATAGGCAAATATCAACTAATTTTGAATATCATTAATATTAGCTAATTTTATATATCTTACTACTACTTGCATATAGCTAGTAGATTCTCGTCGAGAACGAGTATCTATTAACGTGTACTTCTCTATAATTAGATTTAAGAGTATTACTCTCGATAATTTCTTAAATCTTATAAAAAGAGCTCTACACTATTCTTTCACTTCACTATCTTTTATATAAAGATCTCTCCGCTTTAGATTTAATAGCTCTAAGATATATTAAGCAAGTGTAGAATTACGAAAATAAATATTTACATTAATACGAACTATAGCTTCTTCTTTTATAGCTATAAAATTATGAATTCTTTTAACAAATAGAATCACATTACGATAATACACGTCCTTTTTCACAGTTACAATCTCACTCTCTTCGTAAGACTTATTCAAAAAAAAATCGAAATAGCTTAATTCTATAGCATTTTATTTGTTATTAAAACTCGATACTTCTACGAATTCTACTATAATCGATTCGAGTTCTTCTAACTCTTCTAGCGAGCCTCGTTCTCCTCTAGGTCTAGTAAATAATTACAAGTTATTAATAATATTTCTGACGGCGGAGTTAACAGCATTATTAATCATATCTTGCAATTGTTGAGCTGTGAAATTAATAGTTATTTCAAATGTAGTTTAACTCGATTGCCTACGAGAAGTGCTTGAATCACTCAAATCAACCATATCTATAGCAGTAGAATTCTCACGGCTTTCTAGTGAAGGCGGTAATAGAGAAGACGATTTATCTAATAAAGAATCACGATTATTATTAGTAGAATTATTAGTAGAATTATCAGAAGAATTATTAGTAGAATTATCGTTATCATTATTAGTAGGATTATTACTTATTAATAATCGATTAAATATATTTCCAGTAAAATAAGAATCAAAGAGTAAGTTCCTAAGAGACTAAGTGACTTTCTCAAGACGCCGAATAGATTTACGAAAAGTAGGTTTATTAACGACTCAATCTAATGGCCAACGATCTTGAAATAAGAAATATATAATTATTCGTGATAAATTAGTAGGATTAGAGATAGTAAATAATCTAATAGACCTAAGAGTATTAGACGTAAGATGCTTACAAATCTCCTTGATATCGTTAGATATCAAATTAGCGTATTTGTAATTAATAGCAATAAATTCCTAGATGTCAAATGCGAGGTTGAGTACTTGTTTATCTACTGAAGTAGTTAGCGTTGATTTATGAGACTGATTAATAAGAATAGAAGAGGCTTTTGATAAGCAAAGAGCAAAGAAAAGCTAATAAGATCTTGCTAATCTAATAGCTCACTTATTTAATAAATTCGATGACGATAAGTGAGCTATATTAATGAAGAACTTCTTCTGAACGATTCGACAGTTAGTTAACATCGAAATCAAGCGTTGCTACCATGTTGTCATGGAAATAGTCTTGGGATTGATAATTAAAAGTTATTGAATTTTAAGGGCCGCAGTGGCGGAGATCTGCTGGGGAAACTAATACAAATTTGGCCTAGCCTGCCCGATCCTTCCCCGATCTTCCCGAAATGCCTTTGGCATATAGAAATACCATGACAATGTTCAATAGATACCACACCTTTCCGACCCGTAATCGAACGTCTCTATAAGAATCTTGAGAATAAATAACTCGATTTATATAGAGTCTTTAAGCGAGTCGATACCTTATATCGTTTAGAACTTTCTTAGAGTATAAGAATTTATTTAGTCTTTAGTTTTAAGATACTTAGATCTGCGGCTATAAATTCTCTATCGAGATAAAAGCACGATTCTTTTAAATCTATAATAGTTAACGAGAAAGAGTTATAAGACGTGAATAATATATTAAACTTTAGACGTTACTACGGGCGATTTTAATATAAAATTAAATGTATCGATCTAAATAGAGATAATAATTAATATTATATAGATTAAGATAAGTTCGAAGACTTTAAGAAAGTAATAAATGAATTTTATAGACGATATCTTAATAAATCGCGCTAGGCTCAATAGGGAATTAGACTTCGATTAATTTTTACTTATTATTTGAATTTACTCGCTAGCACTGCGATAGACTTAGCGAAGAAGCCCGACTCGATTAAGCTTCGGGTAAATCGAAATATTTCATATCTCGTTTTTATATTAATATACGTTTCTTCTAGACGTTCTAAATCGTTTCTATATGCGAATATTATTCTTCTATAGCGCTGGGACATCGCTAGTCGAGAGAGGGGGTAATGTTACGAGTGTGACGATCACATAGACCTACAATATCAAGTCGGCTTATCTTTTTAGTCGACTTATCTTTCTAATCGAAAGTAGTCTCTATAGGCCTTGGCGTCCCTTATCGATATTTCTTTCTAGATAGATAGTTTCTTCTTAGACTTAATTTATTCGTTACATATTACTATTAACTTACTCTAATTGTAGTTCTAATAGAGAAGATAGCGCTAAGACTAGTTATAATTAGTTATACGTCTATATAGTTATATATTCTATAATGATATAGCTTACTAATAAGTTAATATAACTATAATTTAATAAATTATTATATTAAGTTATTTTAAGAATATATAGAAAAATATAAACGAAGTTTTAATATTTAAACGTATATATAAGAAATATATTTCTTATAATTTTTATATTAAATTATTTACGCTTATACTCTTAAGTAAATTTAAAGAGCTTTAAAATAAATATTTATTTTTAATATTAATATTAGAAAAATTCTCTTTTTTTTTTATAATAGAATATTTTTTCTCTAATTATAATAAACTTCTATATAGACTTCTCTTTATTAGATTTATCTTTTAATTCTATATATTTATATTAGGCTGTACGAAGTTATATAAGTACCTAACTAGGGGTGCGCTATATGGGCTTGATATGGGTTTAAATAGGGCGTGCGACTTCTATGAAGCGCGGCACCCGAACCCATGAGTTATATTTTTAGCCCTATGGTACAATTGGAAAGCGCCCTTACAATTTATAAGACTCTTAGAACCTAATAGGGGCATCGCACTATAAAGCGCGATACCCCCGAAGCTTTTGATCTTATAACCCAGTGGTAGCCGCCTAACAATATTATAGATCTATCTTAAGCTTTTATTTAATCTTATATTTAATTATTAGACTTTCACTACTAGACTATAGACTTAAAAATATAGCGGGAGTATCTCGCTTCATGCTACGATTTTACTATTTGAATCTATAATCCTAATAATAATATCTAAGATAACGTTTTAAATTTATCTTGTACTTGCGCTTTTTAACTATTATTTTAACTTTTTAAACGTAATAAGAACTCTTTTTATAATATAAGAAATAAGTTTAAAATATAATTTCTAATATATTTATAAAGCGACGTTTTATAATAGATTTAATATAGATCTTACTAAGTTAACTATTAAGGAATAATATTAATATTATTCAATAACGAGTGTGATGAATAAATTATTGATTGATCTACGTGTGTGTGCGCTAGCTAAGTACAGAGAAGCGAGTGCCAAGACTAGTCATGACCAGCCCTACGTCTATATAATTAATTATTTCATAACATTAACGTTATAATTAAATCTTCTTTCGTCTTAAGTTTAAAATATTATTTATTCTATTATAATAATTACGAGTCGGAAAGGTCTGGTATATTTAATAGAATATTCCATATTATATCGTATTATATTATATCATAAGAGAGTATTATAGAGGGATTATATTAGATCACTTATAAAGATATGAAATAGGAAATTACTAATATTATGAAATAATCTAAGAAATTTCTAATATATGTAGAGGTATCCCATAATGTAGATTATTTCTTATATTAGATAGCGAATAAGATAAGAAATACTTCTTACGCTAACTGCTAGCATTAATGTAGATTCTTATCTTACGAATCTATATATATTAGATATTAATAATAACTAGAATAATAATTAGAATTTATATATCTTAGCTAAAGTTATTAATAGATCTTTCTCTTATCTTTAAATAGCGTTCTATTTCTTCGAATTATATTAGCTTTTTTAAAAATCCTCGTTAATTAGACTAACGCGAATCTTATTAAGCTCTTGTAAGAATAATTGAATAATATACGTTATATAGAGAACATGTTTAAGATTTCTTATATTCTACTCTTCAAGATTAAATAAATTATTAAATCTTTATATTATTTATGCGAAGCGCGTAACTTTAATAATTAAGAATATATAATTATAAAGAATAATCGTAAATTCTTTTTATAATGCGAAGAAAGAAGAAGAGAATTTACTATCGTAGAATAAATAGTAGATTACTATTATAATTAGCGTGCTAGTAATTCTTTTAATAATTAAATAAATTAAATATACTAATAATAATAGAAATAGCTCGCCAAGCCCTAGATAATTACGGAGGCCTTTCGCAATACGATATCAAATGCGATAACGAGCTTAGCTTAACAACGTGATAATAAAGTAAAGTAATAATAATAACGATGATGAAGTGAAGTAATGACTAGAATAATAGCTAGAATACTTAATAACGTGATAATAAAGTAAAGTAATGACTAGAATAATAACTAGAATACGTTCGCATGATTCTATATAGAGTAACTTCTTCTATATATAATATATTTCTCATATCCCTACATATAACATGGGATATCTCTATATATATTAGAAATTTCTTAGTTTATTTCATAATATTAGCACGTCTCTTAGATTATCTCCTAAAAATTAAATAATATAATCTTAATATTATATCATATTATAATATGATATCGATATCTCATATCCCAGATTATTTTAGATCTTTTCGACTCGTAATAATAATTACTTACTTTTAATTTTTAATAATTAAGTTTTAATATTATAATCTAAATTAATATTAAGCTTTTATTATAATCTATTAAGAAAATATAGATATATAGTGATATTAACTTCTCAATTAAGTAGATAGACTACGAATACTCTAAAATCTCTTCTTCGAAGTAATATTAATCTATATCAAGCTTGTTATATAATACTACGAAGAGTAGATATTGAATTTATAATATAATCTTTATAAGAGATAGTTTTTAATCGTTTTATAAAGTTAGAATTTATTTTATTCTAAAGTCTTTAAAATTATTATTAAGAAGATTTCTTATTTAGCGACTAATATATACGAGATCTTTTTATAATTATATATTTTTTTTATATAACGATTAAGAAAGTACTTTTTAGCTTAGATATAACAATTATAAAATATTTAGATCTAGACTTATTTATAACATGTAATAATAATAGATAATTAGAGATCTTGTAAGGCCCGAAGGGTCCTTAGCATATCTATTCAAATAGGGGTGATTGCAAAATAAGCGGCAACACCCCGGTGGCTTTTTAGCTCTGTAGCGCAGTGATATGGAAGCTAGGTGCCTCGCATAGCCCTGACAGATCTCGAGATCGTATTCTCTCGTATAGATTTATTTTTAAAGGTAATTAGTAGTTTAATAAAATATCTTAATAATTATAATAATAAATTTAATTATAATCTTAGCTTTAGCTAAAGCGAGTACTTAAAGTTTAATATTATTATTATAATTAACGCTTTAAGTACTAGATATATTAGTATATAAAAAATATAAAAAGTATTACTTTATATAGATTTTATTTATATTAAAAGTTTAATCAACTTTCTTTTTTTCTTCTACGTTAATAAACTTAATATTTATACTTTTAAAGTCTTCTTCGAGAGATTAAAATCAAAGTTATCGAAATACATCGTATATAAAGCATTGATATTACTTTCGAAGGATACGGAGTCAGCCTCACGCTGGACCACTTGAACCAGCAAGTAATGGATAAGCTACACACAACGTTAACAGCAGGTTGGAACCCTTCCACACGTACGCTGACAGTCATAGTCTCTATAGTCTCATCACAGGCGCCAATTTATTCATCACAGTTGCTTCGAAGCATGAATCTCCTTCCCAACTCATTTCACCGCCCACCATCCTCAGCTCTCAATCCCCCTACTCACAACTAGTTCATACTTACGTGGAGCCGGAACCTGTTGCATCTGCCACCTACCTAAGCTATCCCCTGTCGTCTGTCCTTGGCTTATGCGAGAGACATGTGGCGTCTCAAGCTACAACAACATCTTCCAGCCTCGTCACTTCAAGACCTCTATTCGGACATTCCACCTCCACTGAGCGGAATTCTATGGAAAACCTCCAAAGATGTGCATAGCATCTTGTGCCAAATGTTAGATGATTAACAAACCCTTAATTTTCACGGCAGCATTGCGGAGATCGGAAGAGCAGGAGCACACAAGGCATACCAACTTCAACTGATGGCCAAACGATCGCGTCGCTGCGGAACATAGGTCAGGAACCATCTCCCTTGGATCCAAGTGCTTCTGCAACACGTCTATCGGATAAGTTAAGAGATGGTCTCTAATACACCTCTACGGTTGAAGAGGAGGAAAGATCTACATGTGACGAATACTAGACTGGATCCAATCAACGAAGAATTGATGTTTTCAATCCGAACACACGCCAAGAAGCTCAGAGTGGCTATTTTCACTCCTTAGCCGGGTCGAGACGGATTCAATACTAGGCCTTGCAAAAATCGCCGGTTGCATGGAAAGATCGCCGAACCCCCACAGCTGCACGCTAGAATGACAGAACACTATCAGAAGTTCTCCGGAGACACACCCTGAGACTTATCGACCCATATGCAGGATACTGTCGAAAGTTCTAATATCCAAGGGTCGAAGTATCTTGCATGTGGGTGTTGCAGTAAGTCGGAGGATTTTTTAGCGGGGCATTACGATTATGGCACAGTCAAGCTGTATGTACCCCTCGGGCGGCTAGGATGAAACTTCTTCGGAAACATCAGCGCCAGCCGAGGGATCCCAATAGGACAAATGTACGCTCCACATTCTTGGGATTGGTCACTGCTGTGGCCTATTTTATGCAAAGTCAGCCTCAAGTAAGCTCATCCATCTATTCACTATGCGTTACGCTATGAAGCTGAAGGCTTAAGCACTATAAAGTTGGCCACGCAATATCAATAATCGACGCCGAAACCACTTAGTATCAAATATCTTAAGGATTTACCTTGACCAACATAAAGCTTAAACGAAAATTTAGCTTAGGCACTAATTTAAGAATCGCTTCATATAATTCTATCATCTCTTTAGAACTCAAGTTGTCATTCAGCTCCTAAAGACCGAGGGAGCAGATAACTCTCATTTGTGTACTCCCAAGTCACCAACTCACCGACCAACAACCTAAAAATCTAGCTTCATAGACCCTGTTTTCATTCCTACGCTCCTACCCTACTTTCATATTCCCACATCCCTGCCCTGCTGATCATGCACACCACCACCTCGCCGACGCCCCTTCTCCTCTTCGGCGACCAAGCCATCGAAAAGCTCTCGTCTATTCAGTCGCTAGTCCGCCACTCCAAAACTTCTCCCATCGCACGAACGTTCCTGGAAAAAGCTACGGATGTTGTGCAACTTGAGTTTGCACGGCTGAGCGCTGAGGAGAGAGGATGGGATGGAGAAATACACTCGCTATTGGGATTGGCGGAGGAGAATGTGAGGATAGAGAGGGAGGAGGGAGAGGATAAGGTGAATGGAATAGTGGCGACAGTGTTGATGTGTGTCGGCAGGGTTGGGGAGTTATGCGTGTATGTTCACCCCTTGTCCTTTCATGTCATTTGTCTCCTCTTCTATTCAAGTTCTCCTCAATATCCGATTGACCTAGTACGATAGCTTTGTGGAAGAAGATCCCTCCATCTTAGGGTCAGAAATTTCGCCTACGCACATCCTCGCGCTTTGCACGGGCTTGCTTCCTGCAGCCGTGGCAGCTGCGGCAAGGGATACGAGCGAAGTTCTGAGCATAGGACTTGAGATGATAAGAATCACTTTTCGACTGGCGTACGCAATTACTAGGAGAATGAAGCTTGTGGAGGATGTGGGTGGAAATTGGGCAACCACTGTAGTCGGAGTCGATAGGCAAAAAATAGAAGAACTTCTGACAGGTTTCCATACTGAGCATGTGAGTGGCGCCTGTTCGGGAATCGGAGTCTGAAAATCGACATTCGCTCATGCATTTTACATAGAATATTCCGGAGCCGAGAAAGGTGGCGATTGGGGTTGAGGCTAGGGATTGGCTCACTCTTGTTGGCCCGCCTTCCTCGTTGCGGAGGCTATGGAGCTGGTCGACGGTGCTTGACAGGGCGGCGAAGATTAAGACAGATACAAACGGCGCGATTCATACAGAACATATGCCAACGATTGATGTTGAAGAGGTGCTCGATGGGTCAGCGATCTTGGATACACCGCTCTCCAGCAAAACAAAAATTGGCCGTAACTCGAGAAAAGGCGTCTTTACAGAGTCAACTCTCGGTGGCCTTCTGCGAGAAATGATTGTAGAGATTGCTCACAAAGTGCTCAAGCTAAGTGCTACTATTGAGGAATGTATCTCGACTCTAAGACATAACCGTGGAATCAATTTCACAGTGATTGGTCCATCGACACATACCTCAACTGTCCAGCGCTCGATGCAAGAGAACCGAATAGCTTACCAATTAAATCAGCATTCTGAGCAACAGAATGATTCATTGCGGGGAGGGTCCGATGATATCGCGATCGTGGGCATGTCTGGACGCTTTCCAGCGAGTGAGACAGTCGAGGGATTTTGGGAAAATTTGCTGGCGGGCAAAAGTTTTATCCGAGAGGTAATTTTCACCTCTCACCATATTTGAGAGCCGAGCTGACGAAGTCTATGGAATAGGTTCCCAAATCGCGGTGGGATGTCAAAGATTTCTACGATCCAACAGGCAAGAAGAAGAACTCCACAACAGCTCGCCACGGCAGCTGGCTTGATCGACCGGGCCTTTTTGATAATAAACTTTTCAATATCTCCCCTCGAGAAGCAAACCAAATGGACCCTATTAACAGGCTCTTGCTTACGACCAGTTACGAAGCGTTGGAGATGGCAGGATACTCACCCGATGCGACACTAGCGACATGTAGCAACCGTATTGCGACGTACCTGGGTCAGGCGGCAGAAGATTGGCATGAAATCTTGAATAATGAAGGTGTGGATATCTATTACGTGCCGAGTATCTCTCGGGCGTTTGGACCCAGCCGATTGAACTATCATTACAAATGGGGTGGCGGTTCCTATGCAATCGACTCTGCATGTGCGACTAGTACGACAGCCATCTCGCTCGCTTGCGCCGCTCTCAAGGCACGTGAGTGTGATACCGCGCTGGCTGGCGGTGGTTCTGTCCTCGTATCTCCAAACTCGTTCTGCGCCCTGAGTAAATCGGGGATGATTTCCACGACGGGCGGATGCAGGACATACCATGATGACGCCGATGGTTATGCTCGCGGCGAGGCTGTTGGTGTCGTTGTTCTGAAACGTCTCGAGGATGCGATTGGTGACAATGATAATGTTCTCGGTGTCATTCGAGGCTCTGCGAGGACCTATAGCTCTTCCGCCACGTCAATCACACATCCGGATGGCGAAGCTCAGAAGAGAGTTTGTGACGCCGTACTGAGGCACAATTGCGTCGATCCACTGGACGTTTCCTACGTTGAGATGCATGGGACGGGCACTCAGGCTGGAGATGCCATTGAAATGGGTTCCGTCCTGCAAGCCGTGGGACGAGCCCGTACCGAGCAGAACCCATTGACGGTTGGCGCTGTCAAGGCTAATGTTGGCCACGGTGAAGGAGTAAGTCCACTAATTCAACAAATAATGGGCGCATGACTGATGTTTACCTCTCAGGCTGCAGGGGTAACGTCTTTGGTTAAAGTCTTAATGATGCTGAGAGATCGTGAAATTCCTCCACAACCAGATGCCCCATTTAAGATCAATCAAAATTTTCCACCATTGGAGAAGCTCAATGTCCATATTGCTGGTAAAAACATGAAGTTACGCCCGCGCCCAGGTGGAGATGGAAAGGTAAGGGTTCTCCTCAACAGCTTCGATGCGTCAGGAGGCAACACAGCACTCCTGGTAGAGGATGCACCTCGACCGGTTTGGAAGTCTGGAGACCCACGCCCGTACCACATTGTCGCACTTTCTGGAAGATCTTCGACTTCTCTTCGCGGGAACCTGCAAAGGCTTCTGGATTATTTGGAACGATATCCTCAAACACAACTTGCGGATCTTGCTTATACTACGACGGCGAGAAGAATTCATCAACCGCTCCGCACGACGTACATCTCTGCGACAATTAGCGAGCTTGTTGGCACCTTACGCGCGGACAGTTCCAAGCAAGTCGTGAAAGAACCTACTCGTAAAAATGCCAAATCATCAACGATTTTTGCATTCACTGGCCAAGGTGGGAAAAGCTCCTCAATGGGAGAACAGCTCTACAAGCACAGTGCAACTTTCAGAAGGCTCGTAACGACTTACCAGGAGATGGCCAACCTACAAAATTTACCACAATTCATTGACCTCATTGTCGGCGGCTGCCAAGATCTGTCTTCCGAGCCTCCAATTCGTGTCCATTTAGCTATAGTCACGCTTGAGGTTGCTATCGCACAGACGCTGAAGACTTGGGGAGTCCGACCTGATCTTGTCATGGGCCACAGTCTTGGCGAGTACGCTGCTCTAGCTGTTGCTGGTGTCCTATCTGTGAGCGATACATTGCATCTTGTGGGCCAAAGGGCACTCCTCGTTGAAAAGCAATTGACTGCTGGAGAATATGCAATGTTGGCCGTTCAGGCAACAGTCGAGGAGGTGCAGACGCGTATGGAGGAAGCGGGTTCGAAGTCTGCACAGATTGCTTGCATCAATGCCCCCACAACAACGGTTGTTAGCTCCAACAGAAAGGAGGCCGACCAATTGCAGAAAAGCCTTCTAGAGCAAGGTGTCAAAGCGACGATGTTGAATGTTTCTTATGGCTTCCACTCTAAGCAGATGGAGCCCATCCTGCAAGAGTACGAGAGTATATCGAAAGGCGCGGTCTTCAATAAACCGATCATACCTATAGCATCAACCTTGTTGGGAACAGTTGTCAAAGACGCTGCGACATTCTCGCCTCTATATCTGGCTAGACAAACCCGTGAGCCTGTCAACTTCACTGGTGCTTTATACGCTGCGGAAAACAATGACTCTGTATCTGAGCGCACGCGCTGGCTCGAAATTGGTCCAGACTCTATTCTTTCTGGTCTGATTCGTGCAACGTTGAAAACTTCGACCGAGCAGGTGTTTCCAGTCTTAAAAAGCAACATCAATGAATGGAAGACCATCTCTATTTGTTTGGCTGCTTTTTACGACTCCGGGATACCAATTAATTGGCCCGAGTATCATCGTGACTTTCAGAAAAACTTGAATCTTTTACACCTCCCCACGTACGCTTTTGAAGAAACTGAGTATTGGACACCATATCGAGAGCCGGAAAAAGAATATTCTAAGGACATCAAAGAGACTGTGGACTCTACAGCCAGCATGTTCCTGTCAACGTCATTGCAACGTGTTGAGCATGAAAAGATTCAGGGGGAAGAGATGAGCGTGACTTTTACCTCACAAGTCTCCCAGCCTGATCTTCTCGCTGCTATCCAGGGTCACATTGTCGACGGTATTACCGTTTGCCCGGCCGGCGTATTTGGCGACATGGCCCTTACGGCGTCAAATTACATCCGGTCCAAGCTGCAGCTAGGGCAAATCGCCTCAATGATGGCTATCCATGATTTCGAGCTCACATCTCCGCTTGTTATAGAAACGGTCAATCCAGCCCAGATAGTAACGGTGACTGCAAAATACGCCCCCGCTATCAAAAGGGTGAAAGTCTCCTTCTCTTCCACTGATGGAAAATCGACCCGTCAGCATGGCGAGTGTCAAGTGTCTTTTGACAACGGTGAGCAATGGAAGGCTCAAGCCAACCAGACTTTGTTCCTCGCAAGGTCTAGAATTGCTGTCTTGAAAGAAAATGCTAAACTCGGTAATGCTCATCGCCTCCTGAAGCCGATGGTGTACAAGATGTTTTCCAATCTCGTCTATTACGGGGACAAATACCGAGCCATGGACGAGGTTCTCTTCGACGCAGAATGTCAAGATGCTGTGGCTAATGTGACGCTGCCTTCAGTTGAAGGGTCAAGTGCTTTCCAAATCAATCCTTACTGGATGGACTCTACTGCATCTGTGGCAGGCTTCTTGCTCAATGGCACCATGAAATATGCGGGGGATATTATATGCCTCTCAACTGGCTTCAAGGATTGGAGACCTTTCAAAGAGCTTTCAGCTGGAAAGATATACACTTCGTATGTTTGTATGCAGGAAACCTCTAATGGCTCAGCTGTGTGTGGGGATGCCTACGTCTTCGACGGTGAAGAACTGGTATTGGCGGTTTTAGGTTTAAGGTACCAGAAAATGAAAAGAGCGGTGATGAGACGGTTTTTTCTTCCTGATGAAAAGAGACAGAGCGTTAAAGACTCATCTTCGATAATTTCTACCGGGAAAGGCCCCTCTGAATCTCGCACAGTCAACAATTACGCGCCCGTGATGGAAATCATCCAACCGCCGTCTCCCAGCTCTTCTAGTACGTTGGGCTTGGGACCAACCCCAACACCTATGACTGAATTCGATGAATCGAGCAGCGAGATTATTAGTAAGCTTCTGGCCGTAGTTGCAGAAGAGAGTGGCTGTGACTTAGAAAGTATGGACGAAGACATATACTTCGCGGACATGGGCCTAGACTCTCTCATGGCAATGACAACCATCGCCAATCTGAAGAATGACACCGGCTTCGAACTCCCAGCCACTTTCTTCGTCGACAACCCAACGATTGGCGCCGCAAAGGCCGCACTGAAACCCAACAGCGATACCGGAAGCGACAGAAAGCTAGACGTGGAGTCCGCAAAGCCGATAGAGACGTACCTCTCGCTCGACAAAGCGCCTGCAGTCTCGATCGCGGGGGTAGACAACGCTTCGGAGGATGAGCGCAAGACCCCTCAAATCGCACAACCCCCTTCTTTCATCTCTGCTGCCCCTACCAATACCGCCCCGCCAACGTCCTCATTATCAGCAGATATCACGGTCCTCCAAGGCTCTGACACGCCCAGTGCGCGCCAAATCTTCCTCATGCCCGACTGGAGCGGCTCCTCAGTCCCGTACATCCAACTCCCATCTTTGGCTGAAAACCTCTGTGTCTACGGCTTAGAATCTCCCTACAAGAAGGCGAACGCAGACACCAGTTGGACTTTCGATGACATGACGGAGCTCCTCCTCCATGCCATCCGGAAAAAGCAAGCCCAGGGCCCTTACGTACTCGGCGGGGCTTCGTTCGGAGCGCTCTACGCGTGTGAAATTGCCAGGAAGTTGCTTCAGATGGGGGAACATGTGCATGGTCTCCTTCTCATTGGTACATTTGTTCCAAAGCCGGGTTTAGGGATGAGTGATGGAGCTCATGGGGAGGATATCGTGCTCGCAGAATTGGAACATGCCGGGTATGTTCCCGCGTTGAAGCACATGACAAAGACGCAGAGGAAGCATTTAGAATGCACTATCAGGGCGTACTCGAGTGGCCATAAGGCTACGGGATTGCAGAATGCTTCGAAGGGAGGTCAACCTGCGAAGACGGCTCTGGTCCGGGGCAAGTCCCTGTCTCGGGATGGTGCATTGCCGTCTTGGCTCGGTGAGGAGGACAAGTTGGAGATATGGAGGAGATTGGTGGGTGGTGAGGTGGAATGCCGGGAGATTGAGGCCGAGAACCATGCGCTCCTTAAGTATCCTCACGTGAGTCTGGCGTTCTTAGTCTTACTACCGGGCTGAAGCTAACGCTGTTTATTTAGATCAATGTTGTTGGTCAAATGTGCCAAGATGCCGTCGAAGGCTTTTTCAACAGTGAGTGAGAGAGACGACGAGAACGAAAGCAAACCAAGAGACGAAGTTATGCAACGCTGATCATTTTTCCTTGACACCTGCTTAAAACTTTTTATTTCCTAACCTGATCTAGACGAATGTATACGTTAGACTACTAGTCCTTTCATCAACCTTATGAGCCAAATGATTATACTAGCGTTCTGCACCTTCTAGTTTTCGAGCTTCAATTCTAGATTATCTATATTGCTTTATCTTCATTGAGAAGATTGAGCCCAGAGGCACTAAGTCGACCATATATCCACCCTTTCACTCTCCCCAAATACTTCCACAACCAGACGACCCTACAGTACATCCTAGTTGCAGAGATCTCCGAGATCTAATGCATTTTTCAAACTGTCCCAAACCCCTCCTATCTCCCTAAAATACAAATTCGCCTCCTGTAGCTTCCCAATGTTGCCATCCCTTACACCTCAATACCGATCAAAGAACGATGCCCAAAGCATCAAGTCCCTCTATCGGGCAGACGGCCTAATTCTTCTTACATGCCACTTTTTCAATAACACACCCAGTTTATGACCTTCTCATTGAACTATGACAAGTAAGACTAAACCTACAGATGGCTGGACTCCTTCTTCGCCTTCCGAAGCATCGATCATATCCGAAGCTTCACCGGCAGAGCACCTAGACCAGGCACATGAGAAGTGGAAATCCTAGCTTCCCAAGTCCATCTCACAGCGAAAATTGGCCAAAAAACATGGAGTTCCGATCAATATCTTGAATGATTGGTTAAATGGAGCCTTGCCTATGGAAAAATCTCGACGTGTACTTCAAAAATCGACTATTTGAAGATGAATCTGCTTTTGTTGATCGGATAATTCACCTACGAGCTTCGGGGTGACCTCCTGAACCGAGCAATCATGAGACATGGTAATCGAATTACTTAAGACCAAAGGATCTAAAGAGAAGATACGCCGCAATCAGCCCTATTATATGACTGACAGACACGCTGAATTGGAAAGGCCCTTGATACCTTCCCTGGCTGAGGAACGTGCTGCTGTACGTATCCCAAATTTCTCTAGACCTGGTCCGAGCTAACAACTCAAAAAAAGGCTTCATTATGGTGGAGACTCCTACCAATTATGGGCAATAGCGGATAATCTAATAGACGAGGAGTCCTCTTTTGTCACTACAGAGACCATAAAGTATTGTCATTTATTACTTCAGCATAAAGAAAAGCAGGTCGTTCGCCTTATAACTCACACCAAGTGCTGTAATCTTTCTCGATTTTCTGTCCACCAAAGGAAAGCTATGTCGGCTGACTCACAAGTTCCGCAACACAACATACAGTCCCAAAAAATTCATGCTACTACACCTTTATAAGGTACCCCTTTCCTACAGAGGTCCCAAAATGGGACTATCAAGAATCTTTGACCCCAGCAAACGTCACACAAATCCAGCAGGTGATATATGACGCATTTGGGCTCCAAATTACGGAGCGTCGAGCACTTTAAAAGACAAGCATTAACGGATTCCGATGATACTAATATAGAAATGAAAGCCAACGAACAACACAGATTAAAGTAGTAAACAGATACTCCGGAGTCAAGGTACGGTACTGCTCGTGTCATGAGTCATGGGCTCCTTCAAGAACGAGCCCACATGGTGGGAAAGAGAAAATGGGAGGGCGCTACAAGCAATGAATTAGGCAACTGAAGCCTTAATAAAATTCGGACCTCAATGACATTTATGCTCTAAAGCCACCATCCTACACCTCGAAGAAGGACTATAAAACAGCAAATGGTTCCCGCTAAATCTCGAAATTGCATTTCCTCCCTAGCGAAACCACGGAAGCTAGTGGTAGTCCTTCACGTTTATGTATGCTGGGGACGAGGAGTTGGATACATACAGGGTAATATATAAAGGTGGATAATTTCAGACTGCCTAAGGAGCCTGCAAAGAAATGCTCCAATGGCCCAAGATAGTCGAGGTGGGAAGATTAAGGCGAAGAGATGTGAGGAAGGTACCTAGTAAGTTGTCTTAGTTAGGGCTAGAGTAGGGCTAAGCTAGCCCATTTAGTCTCGCGGGAATTGGCAGGGTGCCCGGGCTGGGGATAACCGATTTCCGCTCAGGTAGATCATCCTCGGCGCTTTTTACAGATTTACTACCCTCGGCGGTACATTCAGGACGTCCTTTAATGTAAAGATTTCTACCGCGCTAGGGACAGAAGATATCTGCAAAGACATTACATCCTCACTCATTCAGCCGAGTTGTTTGAACAGGCAGGACAGACAGAATAACCCGAATCTCGGACGTAGTAAGGGAGTGACAACGCTCGGCGGGATTCATTCCTGATAAGCTATCCCAAGGAAAAGCGACGAGACGAGACCGGCTCTGCAGATCTTGCGGCTCAACCTCGGCTCGAAGGAAAGTAAAAAGTGCCGAAGCGGGACAATAGCGCGGCCGAGATGGATAATGCAAGGCTCAATAAGACTCCGAATGCATGTCAGGGGCATTGTTGGCGGCGGGATCATGCAGCATGGTGAACGGCGCGTTTTGGGGAAGGGGAAGAGGCTGAAAAGTGGCGTGGGTGGGGACTACGTTTGATTGGGACAAACGAACGGATGGTGTGGGGATAGATTCGGGAGAGATGTGAGGAAAGAGGGGCAATGCTGATTCCGTCCGATCAGGCTGGGCTTATGTGCAAGTTGGCCGGAGGAGTCCGAGAAGATGCGTTGAAGACGACACTCCCCCCTGCTTTGTGGTAATCATTACATCCAGCAATACCATCACCTCTACATACCAAACCAAGACCCTATCCCCAAATCCTCTCCAAAAATGACAACAATCGAATCTCTCAGCAGCCTCGTCACCGCCCGCTCCATCCGCCTCTCAAAATGTCTCGCCGCAAAATCCCATCCAGATCCCACTTTTGACGCAAGCGGCGCCTCTAGATACGCGGGCGAGGACGCAGAACTCCGCTCCGCACGCCAGGATCTCGTGCGCGCGGCGCGGGAGCTGGCTTCCCTGGCCGAAAGCCCCGAGGACCACATCCTCTCCCTGACATGGTCCAGTGCCGACGCCGCTAATCTCGCGGTGCTGGTCCGCTTTTCCCTTCCGCAGCTGGTCACGTTGTCGTCCGGTATCTCGGCAACAGACCTTGCTTCCGCGGCGGATCTGCCAGAAGATGTCGTCGTGCGGACGATGCGGTATGCGGTTGCCAAAGGCATCTTCGAGGAAGCGCCGGCGGGAAGGGTGTTCACGCACAATGCGAGCTCGGCCCTTCTGGCGAAGAATGAGCATCTAAGGGATATCGTTAGCCATGGTACGAGGGAGATGAGTTCGATACTGCTGCGAATAGCGGATGCGTTGGAGTTGCAGCAGAAGCAGGGACGGCGGGAGCAGCAGCCGAAGAAGCTTGAGGGGTTGGACGGAGCAGGAGAAGGACTCACGCCGAAGGAGGTGGCCAATGGCCCCCCTGCGGCGGCATTTAATGTCGTCTACCCCGAAGAGAACAATGTGTTTGAATATCTGTCAAAGCAGCCGGCATTGGCGGCGAGATACCATAAGTACATGGTTGCGAGGCATAATACCTCGCGGTGGACGATTGAGCATATGCTTGGGGCGTATGATTGGGCAGGTGTGGGCAGCCAAACCGTGGTAGATGTGAGTTCGAGTGCTAACTCCGCTTACCATTTCCATTTTTCAACCCGCAAGGCCAATTTTTAAAGCGAGCGGTACTGATTCCGCGTCTGAAAGGCCTCGCTGACGGTTTTTGCTCTGATTTACAGGCTGGCGGTTCCTCCGGTCACACCGTCCTCGCCCTCAGCCAAACATGTCCCGCTTCCATGCGCTTCATCATCCAGGACATCGACCCCGTTGCGCTGGAACAGGGAAGAGCTGCTGTCGCACGTCTCGCGAATGGTGGTCCTGCAGCAGACAGATTTGAATTCCAGATGCACAACCTATTCGAGAAGCAGACAGTGCGCGCTGGCATCTACATTTTCCGACACATATTTCACGACTGGCCCGATGCTGATGTAATCAATATGCTCAAAAATTTAGTCCCGGCGCTGGATCAGGGTGCTAGGATTCTCGTGAGCGAGGGCATAGTGCCTGAGCAAGCTGTCGGAAGAGCTAATACACTGGATGATCAGCTAATACTGTAAGCATCCTGCACCGGCCAGTGTCCTTTGATCACTGCATCCCTATTGACATATTAATGAACTACTAATGCTTGGATCTTTTATAGAATTGAAGATATGGTCATGTTGGCCAGCCACGGTGCAAAAGAGCGGACAGCGGCCGACTTTGTCGGGTTATTTCACCAAGCAGATCCTAGATTTACGTATGTGGGTAAGACAGGGGGCACCAACGGCGCGTTTCAGTCTTTGCTTGAGTTCAAATTTGAAATAGAGGCTTCTGCTGAACGTAAAGAGCAATTGGGCGTGCCTGTGGGTGCTGCGGCAACGGCGGTGAGCGGTTGGTGAGTCGCGTTCTCATGGTCGATTCTATCACTAGGAAAAAAATTAGAAGAACAATTACCATGTAATTCGCCATATACCATCAACGGCAATTTTCACTCAATCTCCTTGACATCTAAGCTACTACACTTAGTTATCCAATTGGGTTAGCGGCTCGGTTTCCGGCGAATTCTACGGCGACCATTCTGTACGGACTTTTATATACAAACCGCCTCTCTTCCCTCTATGTCCCTCGAAAAGAGCATAATTTGTAGATAGTGATCGATTTGATCGATTGGCTCTCCTAGCCGTCCATCTTCGCTATGGCGCCCAATCCGCCTGCGCACTCCAACTAGGAGCCGGAGGAGATTATCAACGAACTCCTCACGTGTTTTGAGAAACACCTCATCGATTGACCTTCAAGAGCAGCAAGAATGACGTCACTTGCCTAGGGTACCTAGAGTGAAGATTGGGCAGTCAAGAGTAATCTACAACCAATATGAACTGGGACCATACCACAGATATGTTTCAACAGAGAGAGAGGGCAAATTAGTTATATCTAGACTTTACTTCGATTCTAGGAAATGGACTTCCTCGACCCTTTAACTCGTCGAAAAATTCCTATCTAAATGGTCGCGGTCAATCGTTCTTTCCAGTGTCTGGAGAAAGCTTCCAAGGCCCTGCAGCATGTGCTTTATATGATCTAGGTTACTCGCGGGATGACCTTGCCCTATAAACGCATTTTTAGCCTGTCGCTGGCCTCGGCTCCCGCCCGGTCCATCGAGTTTCGGTCGGTGCATCGTCTGCTTCCTATCCAGCATCTCCCTGAAAGGCTGAAGCATCGATTTGATGTTGCGGATCGCACCAAGCAGAAGGACCTGCGCCATCATGCTACTCTCACTCTCACTGACTTCGTACGCTCCGAGAGTGAGGCGTGCTCCGTACTTCTGCCAAGCTCGCTGTGCCACCTCTTGCCGGCATTGTGGCCTATCGGAAGGCCCTTCTCTGCTAGATGCATACGGATCGCACAAGGGCACCAGATCCTGAAATCGGAGAAGCAGTATCCGGATAGTCATGAACGCAATTTGAATGACTTCTTGATCCTGGTTGAAGCCACAATTGCGACAGTCGAGGAGATTTTGCCAAGGCTTGGAGGCTTCTTGGGCGGCTTGCAAGACAGTGTCAATTCTATGAGAGTTCTGATTGCTCGTAGCTTCTGCAAGCTTGAAAGAACAAAGTAACTCGGTATTCTGCTGAAGGCAAGTGCAGTCCGAAGCTTGGTCATCTCTGATTTTCCCATTGATTGAAGTCGGAGGAGAGGTGCTAATAGGTGTGCGCATAACTGCATCTCGGTGATGTTCTACGCCCCCCGTTTGATCCTGCATAATATACTTAGCCAGAAAGTCCCTTGTGATGCCACTTTTGGACTGGTCCAACAAGAAAAATTACACGAGTCCGGCTTCGAGGGCTCACTCACGCGTGTTGACTGCTCTAAGAAAGCTTCATCACGTCCGTCCGTGAAGAATAGAGTAGAGAAATCCAAGTTCTGCCCTGCTTCCCCCTGCGGCCTCTGAGATTCTCCATAATTTGCAGGAAACGTATCAATCTCAAACATCTCACCATAGTCAGAAGAGTCGATAGCTGGTACACCTGTGGCTACATCCTCCGGCATCGAGAACACCTGCGGTTGTGAGGTCCGTCGCACTTGATTGGGGGCTTGTCGGTGCCCTGATCGGGCTGATCGAGGAGATACCAGTCTTTCGCCAAAATTGGGCATTGTATCTTTTTCGTCATCCGTTTGACTTTGCTGGGAGGTCTTTCCATCATTTGCTCTTCTTTTGTTATTATCTCGAGTTCCCTTGGGCCGGCCAAGCCGGCCGGAGAAACTGTAGAGGCATAGGTTTCCTGAATTCAAACAGGTCTCACAAGGTACTTCACCTGTGCAGCGAACCTTCATTTTGTGACAGGCATCGCAAGCTGATCGGACCCTCGAATTGGTAGCCATGACATGAGCGTAGATGGAAGCCTTGCAGAGGGCTCACAGCGGCCGGACATCAGGAGGGATGACTAGACATGTCAATTTCAAATATGAAGTTTTGTTTCCTATCTGCGCGATGGTGGGGGGCAAGTGACGTTTGTGCTGCTCATCCTTCGTTCTCGCAAGGTTCCCCCGCAACTGGTTAGCTCTAACATCCTTGTTGATATGTCGTACGAAGTACATATGTCCCTTTCTAAGCGCCGAGAGTCCACACTAGTAAACGGACCAATACAATCACTTTATCTTGCCCGTCATCCTTTAATAGCTGATCGGAAGTGGACTCGGAAGTGGGTATCACCAGCAATTTTTGGTGCTAAATGTTGACTAACGATCTAGTGAAAATTTCAGTTTGCCCTTGAAAACCGACAGCGGGCTTCGACGGCTGTAAGAACTAACGGTTGTTGGCGTCTTGAAATTGGCGGTGAGATGATGGAGTTTTGAAAGAAGCATAAAGTGTCGTATCTCGATGTGCGCAGCCTTACGAGCAGGCCGCCCTACAAGCAGGCCTTTACCGCGGAGAGTCCAGCCTTCACCTCGCTACTCTTGCGAATATGGGAACGCCGAACGATCGGTCGTGCTTCGTAGACTAATTTCTAGTGAGTAGCAGCTGCAGCGTCGCTCGTCCTTGGAAACGGACCTTGGGATTCATATCCCGCATATGTTGCTGATATGAGTTGGCACGCGGGTACTAAAAAAGTCCGTACACCCTAATCTGCAAACGGGAGACCCACCCACATCCAAATCCACACCAAAAGTATCTCTTATTCTCTTATTATTAGTATGAATAGTATGTCTGACCGAGTCAGGGCTGTTATAGAGGGTGACGGTCCAATGACTGGATATTGAATCAAGATTGGAGACAAATGGTGGAGTTTTGGTTAGGGTGCACGGACTTTATTGCTACCCGCGTGGTTGGATGGGAGTTTTTGATGGAGGATCTGCAAAATCCGAGGGTCTTGCTTATTATGGGCTAGTACTGTAGCATCGTTGTAATGTAGCAAGGTCCAATTGATCGAATCGATAAAGAAGGTCGGCGTCTTGTATTGGTTAATTATTGTAAATGGCCACTCGCATGATGCGGGCTGCATCAGCATATGCATATGCACCAACGGCGACTTCCGAAAAATCTCCGACCTTGCAACGGCAATTGCTCAATGTTGCAACCGGTTGCTCTTGAACCATCCTGGGTATAGATTCCCCGCTCCGTGGGTTTGCATGTGCATCCATGCGGTTATCTGACAATAAAGAGGGCGAAATTCGGTGTTGGTGATGATTCGCACAACGAGAGCCAATATCAGGCTGAAGACTTGATCCGAGGGTTTCGGCATTCGTCAAGCTTTCCCCTCATGACGTTGAAAATTATCGTTGTTGGGGCAGGCATTGCCGGTCTCTGTGCAGCTGTAGCCTTGCGACGTGCAGGGTTGGATGTTGAGGTAGCATGCCAAGTTACGCGAGCGTTTCACATCTCAGCTAATGCTTCTCTGCTTCAGATCTTCGAGAAGTCCGCTTTCGCCACAGAAATCGGCGCTGCGCTTTCTGTCACTCCCAATGGTGCCCGTGCGCTCGTGAGCCTTGGCTTCTCCTTTGAAAGAGCTCGTGCTTGCAAGATTGGGACATGGAATTCGCTTGCGGGCCGTAATTTAGAACGCGTGGGCAGTATAGATCTTAGTGCCTCAGAAAAGACGTTTGGATCAGCCGCGTGGACCGTCCACCGGGTCGACTTGCATTCTGAGTTGCTGTACTTGGCAACTACTACGGACATTCAGGACTCGAAGCCAGCAACTTTGCGTCTCAACGCTCAAGTTGTAGATTCAGATATACGAGGTGCAGTAGTACTTTCGGATGGATCGAAATACTTTGCGGATCTTGTTGTGGCCGCCGATGGACTTCACTCTGTCTTAAGGAGGAAGGTCCTCACCAAAGATACCGCACCGCTCTCACTACCACGTGAGACGGGTATGAGTGCTTTCCGATTCTTGGTAGACACAGAGACCCTTCTAGGCCAGCCGCATCTTGCGACAGTCTTGGAACGTAAGGGTCCGAAAGATGCTGCGATCTTGATAGATCTAGAAGACAAGATCCATGAACGTCATATAATATGGTATCCTTGCCGCGAGTGAGTGTCTTTTTCCAATGCTCTTCTTCGCGCAAGTCTTATAAGGTTCTCAGCGGTGAGGTACAAAACCTTGTTGGTATTCATCCTACCCGACAGAATTTCTCCACAGATGCCAAGGAAGGAGGTTAGACTGCTGTTTCTTAAACGACTCGATACTCATTTCTTAGCGTACTGAAGATCAATCAGATCAAAAGCTTGCGATGTTGAAAGAGTTTAGTCATTTTGATCCCGGAGTTATCCAGACAATTGAGTACGTTCCCCGAATCTCAGAATCCATACCTGTTGAAACCTCGGAACTCAGCCGTGACCACGAATCCTGGGGAGTTGTAAAGGTCGACAGCGAAGTGAACTGGGGTGCAATGCACCAATTCGACTTTCTAATATAATCTCCAGAAAATCATCTCACGTCAAATGCTGGCCTCTTTACGTCCACGATCCCATTACCAATTGGTACAATGGCCGCATCCTACTGATAGGCGATGCCGCCCATCCGGTAAGTCTTTCTGCCCTGATCGTAAATACTCATCATCCCTGACTCACATAATTAACAATCTTTAATCAAACCACCTCTCCTAGATGCTGCCCTTCAGCGGTCAAGGCTCGAACCAAGCCGTAGAAGATGCCGCCGCGCTAGGCTACCTGTTCAAGAACATTGGCGATAGGGCGGACAAAATCAGCAAACGGTTTGATCTGTTTGAGACAGCGAGAGCGAAAAGAATAGCTAGGGTGCAGACGCTATCGAAAGTCCGAGTAGGAAGAGAGAAAGAGGTAGAGATGGAGTTGAAGGCTTACGCTGAGCCACCAGGGTCCTGTAAGTTTTCTTGACCTATATGCATATTTGGAATATTGTGGTCCGCGGACTTACTTGTAGGCGCAGCTGTGCCTACGACTCCATTAGAGAGAACCTTGCACGATTACGGGTAAGGTTTCGGAAAGCGAGGTAAGCCTTGATCGATAGACTGATAGCGCCGTTTTAGTTTCGACGTCTTTGCCAAATGTGACGAAGTTGTACGAGCGAGTGGAGTGGTTCTCTAGACTTAATATATCAGCAGGTCTTCGGTCGTCTGTTGGAGTCCATCTGTCATCTTAGGTTCTTCATCTTTGAGCTGACTTTGCGGCTACTTTTGAATCTCGGCACCGTGACCGGCTGGGTGCTTCTAAACGTCAGCAGGAGGATAGTGATAGCGCTGGCGAATAAAGCAGGCTTATATATTCTAACGCGTCTATTTTATCGTCGCTCCCTTCGAAGCCCTCTACCTCTATCTGTCTTCCTCTCTTTCTCAAACGTAAGGTTTTCGCCTCTCTAGATAAGACTCTAAACGAGTAGAAAGAGTCTCGTCGAAAGAGTATTAACCGCAATAAACCCATCTTAGTAATAACTTCAAAGATAACGTCAAGAATACTAAGATTATTTTCTTATACTTTAAAGACGCGTTAAGCTTATTTTTCGTTACTATTCCTAACAAAACAACTAAATTTTTTAACTTAATATTTATTCTCTTCTCGTAGAAAAATTAATGTAAAAGAATCGCGAAATAGCTAGATTTTAAAAGAAAATCTTCAAAATCACGTGTATACTAATAATTACGTCTATATAGAATCGTTATAATAGACTCTATAATTTAATAAATCTATATATATTACGTAACGTTTCTATTAATTATATATCTTATAGACTTAAGTTCTCGAATTTTTTTTTCGATTTTATAATTTTTTTAATAAATAGAACTAAAGAAAAGTAAGTAATAAATATTTAAATTTTAAAAGTTTAAGTATCTTATATATTACGTAATAACGTTATGTCGTTTTCGAAGCGTATAGAACTATAGATACTAGATAACTAAAAGCGGAGATAGGCGTTTACTCGATGCAGCTCTCGCTAGATCTAGCGATACTCCGTTACTAGATCGTAAAAGAGGTACACAAGATTACGGGTCGGAAAGGTGTGGTATATTTGATGGTATGGGACTAGTTTTTCGAATATCATATCGAAAGGTATGGGATAT